>JAMKCH010021490.1:0-30852 GCA_023653785.1 Ophioderma brevispina
TTATTATTAAAATGCCTGACACACCTGGCCTATGCCTGATTTACGGCGTGCGGCCACTTCCAACAATCCAATACATATAGTGAATGAAGACAAATTAAAATTTGACGCAACAATTATAGCTAATCACAAGAGGTATTGTATATTCTTAATCAAAGGTAGACTCGGTCTGAAATAAGGTGTAGAAGCTGCGCGCAGCGCGGAAAATTTTACCAAGTTTCACTGTGACAGTCTCATATTTTTCTTCAACAAGGGGCCAGGGTCTGACGCTCCCTTGATCCACCATTATGGGGGTGCAACACAACAACTTATAAAACTAAACGTATATGTGAAAGAGATGTTCAGATTGTCTCAAATCCCTGAGGTTTAAAGGTCCATGGCCCGATCGCTAATAGCCTCGTCCCCAGAAGCCCCAGATTTACCGGAAGTGGTCAACATTTTGGTATCAGAAGAAAGCTACTATTTTTCTCATCTTCTCTGTGCAATCTTAGAGCCAACGGAGATTTAGTTTGGAAGGTTATTGGGAAATTGGGTGCCCATTTGGTTCGACCAATTAATTTTACACAGTTCTCTATGGGGTGGTACAAAATCGTTTTTAGCTTCAACATCAAACGGATTGAAATATCGGGTAGAAAAACTTAAGCTGGGGTTTTGGAGTGGAAGGCCATCTATCAAGATGAAAACATTCATATCTGTAACGGCCATCCACCCTTTAAGACATTTACACACTTTATTCAGAGTGGCCATGGCCCGTAAATCCCGGGCGGGGGGGGGTGGGTGGAGTATTGGGGGGGGAGGATGGGGGGAGATATCCCCCAATATTTTTGATGAGGGGGGTATGGTCAATGTACGATATCCCCAATTTGATGTTGCCCGTTCATGTGTTTTGACCAAAAAATAACCTCATATTTTACCCTAAATCGTTAAAAAATGGTAAAATCCACGCGCTTCGCGGGCATTTGTTCCAATTACAATTACATTTATACAATTTTGTTTCTAAATGGCAACAACTTTGAGCGCGCTTCGCGCGCACATGTGCGTACAATGGATTTTTATAGCAAACCCCGTTTCATTCATAAGTTTTCATCAACCCCATCCCCCCAATGTCAAAAAGAAATTTACGTCACTGAGAGTGGCATAAATGTATAAACACACTTTAATCGAACCGTTTTTCTTTTCCCCTTTTTACTCATTTTTCCCGGTGCCTTATTTTTTCTTTACTTTTTACCGGGGGCGCGCGCCCCCACGCGCCCCCTGGGTACGCGCTTGGTATCACATGCACTTTATTCCGTAAAGGCTGCTGAATTTTGAGTCGGGTCAGGCAGAGTGGGGTCACAAAATGTACCAACCCTTGCAGATTCATCACAATACTATAGTAAATATTTACACCACAACGCATAGCTACACAAAACTATCTTTCTAAGTTCGTAGTCCATTCAACGCATTAAACGCGTATAATTTTGCATTTATATTTACGGTGCCCATTCTCCATGCGATGCATGGTGTCCATAACTTTCTAATTTCACCTTCCATTTTCCATTGTGCTTATTGAAACAATTACTCAAAATGTTGGTATTAAAACAAAGCCATTTTTCTCATTTACCCTGTGAAATCTTAGGGCTAAATGATGTTTAGTTTGGAAGTTATGAGCAAAAATACACTCCATTTAAAACGGATTCAAATAAAGGCGCGAAACTTTACAGACGGGGTTTTGGAGTCAATTCTTTCAAGATGAAAACTTGATATACTTAAAGCTGCACTGGCACACTTTCAGAAAATATGAAATTTCTTCAATTTGCTCGTAAATGATAGGCTAGGCCATTTGAAGAATAGAGATATATTTTACACATAAAAATAACATACCCAAAAGCAGATAAGGACATTAATAAGATGCTAAAGACATCCAAGTAATTTGTAGGCTAACTTTTAAGTTTGCCGTAACTTTAATCAACAGATGTGTCTAATTACATGAATATCATAGACTCGTACTCATTGGTATTAATGCTACAAAGGTCACAGACCGGTCAAACAAGGTGCATGCCGTGAAATTCAACTTTGGTGCAGGCGGCGTGCATTTGCTTGTGTTACACGCCATTTCGCCGGCGACATTAAAGGTGCAACGAGAGATTTCACATATCAGGTGTCCCTGAAAAATCGAAAGTTGTAATTTTTGCCATCATGTAAAGCTCTCCATCAAAAATATCCCCATCTGAAAGGATTAAGCTGAGAAATTTTTCTTTGGAACAAAAATTGTGAAATTTTTAATTTTGCATAGGAGCAAATACGAAATTCATCCTTTGTTTTACATTGAATTATGAGCAAATCAAAATCACCTTTTTTCTCTCTTTAGGACATTTCTGCAGCACAAAACAATGTAAGAAATCAATTATTGAGTGTCAAATCTATATGAATTACTATTATGACACAATATTCGGTTGCCTCAAAATCTCTGTTTACCCATAAGCGCGCTGATTTGGGCTTAATAATTTCAGTTGAGGACTAATGTATATAGAAGCTTTATAAAATATAAATTTTGAAAAATATAGAGGGCGCACTATTTTTCAAATGTGCCAGCGTCTCTTAAATCGGGCCATCACCCTTTAACCTGGTATGAATACCTCCTGGATGGTCAGTGAATTTCAAACTGACTGTCATTTATGTTGTGGTGTAGAATTCCAAAAATTCTTCATGTTATATTAATTACCCACACGTGTGATCTTTCATTCTTCATGTTATAATCCATTTTGGAATTGGTTTCCATAATGATCACATTCCTCTAAAATACATCCACACTTCTTGCATGAAGATAGTAGAGGAACGGGATTCAACTGAAGGTCTATCGATATAACATCACCGCCCTTCCCTATTTGACCCATTAGTTCAATTGGTAATTAGTTGAAATAAGTTGGAATTTGACTAACGGATTGGACTAGTAAACCAAAGTTACAAGGTTCAAATCCTGGATGGTCAGTGAATTTTTCACTGACTGTCATTGATGTTGTGGAGTAGTAGAAGTTAAAAAACTCTTCATGCTATATGTTAATTACCCATACCTGTGAGTTTTCTTCTTCATGATGTGATTCTTCGTGATGCTTAGCAATTATTTTGTCTGTGACTGAAAAGGTAACCTCGAAAATAGCTCAGTTGTAAAATATCAGGTGATAGTGATATGGCAGATGATTTATATTATGGTGTCTAATAAGCCACTGTACTGTATTTTAAAACTTTTCAGTGCCATATTATTTGTATGTCAGTTGGTGTCTTTCATTCATTTTGGACGACGCGTATACGCGAATTGCCGTTAATCCATTTTTGAAGAGCTTGCTATAATTTGGGAAACAAAACGAAACGAAAAAAAACCCGAAACGAGCCCACTGTATACGAATTAGTGTACAAGGCTTTCCGTCTTGCATCAAGTGAATTACTGAATAAAGCCTTATAAAAAATCTATAGTTAAAGCGATTTATTGGTATAAATCTATCGGCACATATATAATGAAAAATCCATAAATAAAACGTACCAGATGGTTTTCATGGCCATTGGAGTATTCCTTGCGAAAAAATCCAGATTTATTCCGACCAATATACACAACTGTACAACGATCATGGAAGCTACCATGTTTATTCCGTGTGGTATATTTACAACGCCGCATGCAATACCGAAACAGAAGCCAGCGAAAATATATCCCATACGCGCATATATCACGTTTGCCACAAGCCTCATCCTTTTGAACTTCGTTGAGCACACAAAGGATAGGAGTTCGTTTACAATTTTTTATTGCAAGAGAGCTACACTTTTTAAAACCTCAGTGATATGATAAAAATGTTAAGAGGGGTGTTTTAGATATCATTTTGTCATTAACAAATGTTTTATTTGGCCTAAACACTAACAATCCATGAAAACGTGGACATTTGAAAAGGGGTCGCGTAATATTTAGTTTTATCGCAGTCGCACTGTAACCACTGATCTCTATACAATGGATTGGCTACACAACATTAATTGTATATTAGATGAATGGAGCAACGGGCGGGCATCTTGGTCTACCGAACACAATACCATTCCAGAGACACCTGTTTAACAGAAGTTATATCCCGGGTGCACGTTTTAGAGACATGTCATCCCATACTCGCAAATACAATGAGCTCACTGAATTGGCTTGATTCTGTAGTCTGTTATGTCGCTTATCCACATTTCAATGGGAACAATTTTGTATAATGATCGGCTCTTAACCACCTGCTTGGGCTCTTTCTGGATGACCAACATGGCCATCAGTGCTTCAATTACGAAGCCCAGGTTTCCAATCCATTGTATAGAGATCAGTGTTCGAAACCCACTAATGCGCGGTTCAGCAATCTACGTACTTTTCAATGTACCGAGTAGCGCTTCTTTGTATGATGTAGAGTTTCCTAATTTTATTTTAAAAACTATATTTCTCAAGAATCCCAGGCTCATTTTATAAAATTTAGGCACAAATGTATGCTATTTTTGATCAATTTATATATTTTAAAGGAAAACGTTAAATTAAAGCTGTGTTTTTAATTCCAATGTTAAAAGTAAACGCGATAGTCTTTCATACAGGCCAGAACTTGACTAACCACCGATGATCTTTCAATTGGTGTGAAAGACTAAACATGGCTTGTGGCAAAAACGATAGCGTAAATAATAAACGTGGCGGCTTCCTTAAATCGTCTACTGCTTCGAAAGTTAAGCGTGAAAATGATGTTTTCTTCCCAAGGAATACTCCAATGACCATGCAAACCATCTGGTACGTCATATTTAGGGATATTTCATTATATATGTGCCGATAGATTTATACCAATAAATTTCTTTAAAACAGTAGCATCAAATAAGAAAAAAAAAACATATGAGACAATGGGATAGAGCTACCAATTTGTGGATACACCCGACTCTTTGGAAATATAGGTGAAATTTAAGTGCTTTCTCAAAGGTAAGGATAGGCCTGAAGTAGCGAACAGAGGCGTCTCCCAAGTGAAAAACCAAGTTTATTGGCGAAAAACATAGTTTTTCTACAAATCGAAAACTGAGTTTTTCGATAAACTCAGTTCATCACCGAAAAACATAGTTTTAAGATCGAAAACCGGGTTTTTGGAAAACTTACGGTTATCGGCGAGAAATATTTATGAACAGGGTTTACTGACAAGATCAGTTACTACTGTTTATGCGCCATTAAAATTGCCATTTAGAACCTGAAATCGTTAAATCTAATTCTAATAGAACAAAATGGACCACGAAAGCGCGCGTTTTAAACATTTAATGCTTTTTAAAGTAATATGTAAAATATGAAGTTATTTGAGTTAAAAAAACCCCGCACGAGCGTCAACACGGGGGGGGGGGGGGGGTGTGATCGTATTATTTGCTTTGGTTATAAAGCGGGGGGGTACCGCCGCCTGCGTGACTCCGAGCTGAGACTAATAAAAATGCTGTCGGTGATTAATTTTCGGCTCGCTCCAGCCTACCCATAATCCATCACGGGTTTGATCATCGCAATGCAAAAGTGCGAAATTTTTCTGCAAACTTAACCATTTTTACAAAAAATTCTGGAGGTGTCCCTCGAAAGATTATGTCACATTTGATGTAGAGATTAGAGATATGTTCTATAGAGATGAACAGTTTTTTGTTTGGAGGGTCGGACCACCCATAGGTTTTAATGGCATTTAGTTTTGCTTGAATCATTTTAGTCACGCTTTCAATGTTTTAAGCGGTACTGTGGCTGCCGATTTAAGCAACCCTAGCTGTTGCCAAGTGAATCGTGTTACACGATTGTAAAACGTGTTACACTGTGACCTGGTGTACCGGTTCAGTTGTATTGTGTTTTAAACCATTACTAGGGAATTAATTACGGACGTACCGTTATACCTGGGGCTGAGGGGGGGGGGAGGGGTTACATATGAAATGGATATGGGTACGGTGTAAGGCTGGCGCTTCCAAACCTGGGGGAATTCGGTGACAGAGGACTTGAGCAAATGGGGTATTTGGGTGAGAGACAGCCCCAAAATAGTTTTTTAAGGGTGACAAAATTGCAGTATTTGCAAAAAAATGTGGGTCTTTATAGAAACAAAAAATGCGGTCTTGGGTGAAATGTTCACACCCCCCCCAAAAAAATAGGGGTCTTAGGTGACATTTTCAAATATATGGGTCTTCTTTGGGGTGTGGAAGCGGTGCTGAAAATTGGGGGGGGGTCTTAACAGCCTTCCAAGCAATATGGTGTATTTTATGATTGCCCCATGTTCAATCAATTCTTTGTCCCTAGTCGTAAAATGTTGCCACTTCAATAATAAAAAAAATTAACCTCCACCAAGTTAAAATTTATTTCAGATGTCGCAAGGGGGGGGGGGGGCTTCCATGGGCTTTAAAGTTTGACACGAAACTAATAGTGTTTGTTTTTGTTTTTGAAAAACACGAAGATGTGATGATGTCATCTGTGCTTTGGTCAGACATCTCCAGGATGTACGTCATAAGGTTTCAAACAGTTTTCAAGAAGAAAGTACCAATCAACAACGTCGTCCTAATTGGCAGGCAATACACATAGCCAAACATGGCCCATATATAGAGGGGAGTCTAGCTAAACATGCGACCAATATGCCAACATGTCGTAATCATCGCCTGGGGTGGTTGCAGTGGTTGTGCCCTGTGTAATTGCCTCTTCATCAGTGATCGCTCTGTTTCAGTGATCGGTCCGTTTCAGGATCGCTACCGTTTACTCAAGCATGTAGCGGGAGCCCGCGCGAAGCGCGCTCCTCCCGCTAGTTAAAGAAAGCAGGCAACTCTTTGTCCTCTTTCAATTTATGTTAATATGGGAAAGCCAGGTGGCATTCTTTTCAATAGTAGCTAACTCTTTGTAAGTAGAGTAAAGTATTGACATGTTATGTAACACGGATTCGGGTCAATAAGAGCCTATTTATAAAAGAGACTTTAAACTCAGGAACTGGCAACCAACCCATTACATTCTTATGCGTTCCCGACATTACAGTGCAAATACCATCGTACTGTAAATATCACGTGTTTTGTGCCAAGTGACTAAGTCTATCCATAATGAGTTACGCAGCCCCCCAGGTTTAAAGCAAAATGGGCACATTTTTTGAAGAGCGACCCTAATTTTCAAAAGTTATTAGTTTGGGCACAGTTACGTGGTAATGTCTGGAAAATATACCTAGGAATGTTAAAAAAGGCGTATTTATCATAAATAAGCGATTTTGTAATTAGAATGGGATCCCTTATTGGACTAACGGCAGAGATGGAAATGCGACGGGTTTTATGTCCGCCCATGATGAAATCGTGCCACCTCGAGAAGATACTCGAACTTGATTGCCTGAACCAATAAAACAATAATGGATGAGCGTAGACACGTACATGGCGTATGCCCGGGCTATTTCACATTGGAGGCCGCTTCCAGCAGCCGTTTGAACATTATTATCGGGATCCCTGATACTTAATTATTCTAATACAAATTCCTTCGTTTGTGACAAACAGACATTTCGAGCTTAACCATTCACAGGGATAGTTTGATTACCAGTTACCCTTCAACCGTGGAAAAAAATTCTCAATTTGTTTGAAAAATTGGGGGCGCTCTCAAAAAAGTGTAATATTGCTTAAGAGGAATTTCCATTTGGGATTGAGTGAGCGCAAATGATTGTCGTCAATCGATTTCATAGCTTTAGAGACCTCTTTTGAGGGTTAAAGCAACCCATAACCTGCCCTTCACATGGGGAAGGACGAGGACTTTGATGATAGCCGTTGTTGTTCCACATGCTCGAACATATTGAGTGGCGGATATCGCCAATGAGTTTCACTGTTGAATGATTTTATGATATATAACGGTTGGCGAGTACTGCATAAACCCCAGCTGAGCAGGAGCAGAATATCATAGGGGCTATTTAAGGAGTTCGTTTACCCCCCATTCGGAAAAGGTTTACACCTTTGTAGTTAGTATAGCACATCTTACATCAATGCTAGTAGAGTACTTCAAATGTGGTATAACTTTTTCAATAAGGCCAATTTAAGTTTACCACAGGGTCAAATTTTTAAAATGTGTCCTTCTGTTGAAATGTATGTCATATTGTCCATCTAATCATAAGGAGTCCAAAATAAGTATAATTTGTATCACCTACGACCATGGTTTTGGAGTTAAGTTATAGGGTAAAAAATGACAAAAAATGGTATAAAAAAGGTGTATCTCATTTTGTACAGGGTCAACATTTAAACTTAACTGATTATATTTTAAAATACTCCAAAATATTGCCTGAGGTAAGAGGAATCCAAAAAAGTATAGTTTTTTATGTTAAATGCTTACTGACGGAGATAAGGGTCCAAAGAAGTTCAACACCAATTGGATTGTTGCCCTATGAATTATTTTGTCCTGTGACCATAACTCGTAACTATGCACTGCAGGATGTACAAACTTATTTTGACACATGAAGTAGATGAACAAACTTCTGTAATTTTAACCCAATTGGAGCAAATTCTGATTTTGACCCCTTGTAAATAGAAAATTACGACATCAGCGGCACAGCAGCAGCACCAAGAACATAAACATAAACAACAACAAATAGACAAGAAGAATAGAAATAATAGGGAAAAGGTGATGTAAATAATAGGTATAATAAATAAAGTATAATAAAAAATTAAACGATTATAATGACAATATAAGTGATAAAAATGTTAACAGTAATGACTTTATTATTTATTCTTTTTGCAGGGTTTCGCGACAGACTGATGGGGATGGCGGTAATATGCGGGAAGGAATTGGAAGAATTTGCAAGAAGGCGCCGCCAGCGGCAGAGGGAAGAGGGAATTTAAGGGCATTCATTTAGGTGTTTGGTGTGGGGGGAAGGGGGCGCCGGAACCATTTATTTTAACCAGAGGTTACTGTTATTATTTCTCTTAATTACACGCCCTCGCCCATAAAGGAGGATGGTTACAGCACCGTTTTGACTGGCCGAAAAAACTAAACCAGCAAATAATAATAATAATAATTACCTAGAATGACACTTAGGGGAAAAGGAAAATTTGAATTTACCACCTGAGAATGAAAACACAGAAAGAAATGCGATAAACGTGCGCATTATTGGCAGGAGTTGTCTCCTATTTATTGCAATTCCAAATCAAAAGTATTCCAAATATTAATGTATCCAAATTCCAGTTTCTTTCCAATTCCAAAGCACTCAGCGACCAGAATGTACGAAACCACTGAGGTTCCAACCTCAAGCAATTTGGCTAAAGGAAGGAACCGCGGAATGAACAGGCCTAACCATGGAATGCCGTTTGGCAAAAACTAACATTGTTTTGTATGTATGGTTTTTGTATTTATTATGTTTGCAGGTTAAGCGCAGATGATGGGATGGCCTGGTAATATTGCTGGAAGATTTGCAAGAAGGCGCCAGCGTGCAGAGGAAAGAGGTCATTAACAGGCGTGTAGGTGTGTGTTGGGGGGGAAGGGGGCCGGAACATTATTTTAACAATGGTTACTTTTATTAGTTCTCTGAATTAGCCCTCGCCCGATAAAGGAGGATGGTTACAGACCGTTTTTGACTGGCGAAAAACGAACAAAAACTAAACCAAGCAAATAATAATAATTACCTTAGACTGACACTTAGGGGGAAAAAATTTGAATTACCTCACCTGAGAAATTGAAAGAAATGAAACACAGGAGCAATGCGATAGGAAATGGGGGGCGCGCGGCATATGTGCCAGGAGTTAGTCTCTATGTATTTGTCCAATTCCAAATCAAAGTTATTCACAAATATTAAATTTAATTTTTGGGGGGGGGATTTTTCCCAATTCCAAAAGCACTCAGCGACAAGTAATGTACGAAACCACGAGGTTTCCCACTCTCAGCAAATTGCTAACAGGTACCGCGGAATGAACCCAGGCCTAACTATGGAATCCGTTTGGGCAAAAAACTAACAGTGTTTATGGTATGTATTGTTTTGGTTTATTCTTTTTGCAGGTTTAGCCAGCAGGACTGATGGGGATGGCGGGTATTTTAATCTGCTGGAAGAATTTGCAAGAAGGCGCAGCGTGCAGAGGAAAGAGGTGGTTGGTGGTATTAGGCTTTTAGGTGTTGTGTGGGGAAGGCGGAACTTGATTTAACAATAGGTTACTTTTATTATTTCTCGTAATTAGCCCTCGGCCCGATAAAGAGGAGGTTACAGCACCCGTTTTTGACTGGCGAAAAAAACTAAACCAAGCAAATAATAATAATAATAATTACCTCTGAATGACACTTAGGGGGAAATGTGAATTACTCACTGGAAATGAAAACACAGAAAAGCATGACGATATGAAAAAAGTGAGCATATTTGTCAGGAGGTAGTCTCCTATTTATTTCCAATTCCCCAAATCAAAGTATTCCAAAATATTAATGTATCCACATTCCAGTTTCTTCCAATCCAAAACGCCTCAGCGACCAGTAATATACAAAACCACTGAGGTTCCCACTCCTCAGCAATTTGTAAGAGTTACAGACGGAATGAACAGGCCTAACCATGGAAGCCGTTTGGGCAAAAACTAAATTTTTTGTATGTTTTGTTTTTGTATTATTCTTTTTGCAGGGTTTAGCGGCAGGACTGATGGGGAGGGCGGTAATATGCTGGAAGAATTTGCAAAGAAGGCGCCAGCGTGAAGAGGAAAGAGGTATTAAGGATTTAGGTGTGTGTGGGGGGAAGGCCGGCGGCGGAACATTTATGTTAACAATAGGTACTTTTATTATTTCTCTTAATTAGGCCCTCGCCCGATAAGGAGGCTGGTTACAGCACCCGTTTTGATGGGCGAAAAAAAACTAAACCAAGCCAAATAATAATATAATAATACCTGAGAATGACACGTAGGGGGAAAAAATTTGAATTACCCACACCCCCTGAGAAATGAAAACACAGAGAAAGCAATGCGATATGAACGTGGCGCATATTTGCCAGGAGTAGTCTCCTATTTATTCCAATTCCCAAATCAAAAGATTCCAAATAAATGTATCCAAATTAGTTTCTTTCCATCCAAAAGCACTCAGGACGTAATGTTCGAAACCACTGAGGTTCCCACTCTCAGCAATTTGCTAAAAGAGGGGTACCGCGGAATGAACAGGCCTAACTATGGAATGCCGTTTGGGCAAAAAACTAAACAGTTTGTTTTTGTATGTATTGTTTTCCATACCTAACTACACATTCGAAGTTCTGTTATAATCCTAATGCACACTGCGACCATTAAATCTAAGCCGTTGTGTTCCCACATCCAGAATTTGCAAAGAATGGTACCTATCCAATATATAGCCTAACTTCACACTTGAAGTCCTAATTAGATCCTTATTGAATACATACCGATTTACAACTAGTTTATTTAAAGTGTACTAAAACAGGCTAATTTTTATTTAAGTATGTGTTTTTTAAAAAGATGTCTTTGCGGTCTGAACGAATAATATATACTGCAGTATAGATTGCCTTATTAGCAGAATTCACTAATAAATGTTGGCCCATGAGGTCGCCATGGTAGGCATTGGTGACGTCGTCGGCCATTGGGACGTTGGATGACTTTGTAAGTATATAGAAAAAAACAGGTGGTAAGGAAATGTCTAGGGTAATCTGGTCAAAAATCGGATTATTAGCTGGGTCCAGTAGAAAAGCAGTAACGATCGATTAAAAACTGAGGCGGGACCTCTTGAACAGAATTATGCTGAAAAGGTTTGGTCCATGGGCATTTCACTAGTTTCAATGGACTACTTATTTCAAGGACACACTAGGTACTCTATACCATCATTGATTTCCATTTTTCTTCGGGGCGATCAAAATGGCTGCAATAATACGAAGAGTTATAAAACGGTTTTACTTTGATTATCACTGATATGTGTCATTTTTCTGACTGTAAACGGACATTAATTGAAACCAAAAAAATGTAGTTATAATATGTTGAACGCAAATTATATTAGCCTAGCCCTGGCTGGCATTAGCTTAAGCAAATGCGCAATTTGCGAAAGGAACTGACCTTATCCACTAGCCTAACTTATACCATTCCACTTCATTTATTATAGATATGCTACAAGTTCAATTTATAGACGGTTCAGATCCATTAAATAACCCAATTTCTTAAATTCCCGCACCCAACAAAGAAGATGTGCCCCTAATCTCAGATAAAAACAACCTCCCAATATTCTAATTACCGAATACAAAAGTCCACTATGTTAAAAGCCCATACAGCACCGATCCCAATTACCCCTACTACACCCTCAATTGAGGCCATTCCCAGGACTTCTGCTGAGTCTCCCCCATATCTTGGGGTGGAGGGGGGGGAGGGGAATTTATAATTGTCCACAAGCCCAGAAGGGCGACTAAACTCCCGGTGGCAAAATAGAAAAGTGATTCGTTTCCAGGAAGAAAGCCGGGCAGCTTCCCCGAAAAATTCAACACCCTGAGTGGTTGGGAAGACAAAAGGGTGAGCATGTGGGGGATGGATTGGGGGGGGGGGGAATGATAAATTAAAAAACAATAATACTGAGCAATTTGTGTTGGGTCTGTATGGTAAACCCCGTGAACCCACAAAACTTACCCACACCAACTTTTTTAGGTGCATTTTTTAGGATCCTTAAACACTTTGGGATCTGTTAACAGTTGATGAAAAAATCCGACGATGCTCTTCGAGATATCCAGTGGCCGCCATGATGGCTGTCAACTTTGAAAAAGTCATACTTTCAGCTAAAAAATAACAATAAAGCACAAATAAAATTGTTCGTTATATGTTTACACCCAAATTCATTTTTGGTATTATTATATTCTTGTTTTGCTTTAATGCTTCAAATCCAAGATGGCGGCAATATGGTGCCAAAAAGTAGTAAAATGGGAGAAAATTTGAATATTAGCCAAAAATTTGATGAAAGATGAGATAATCGAGTTTTGATCCATATAGAAAAAACTAATTTAAACCAGACTTCTGTCTGGTTTCAATTCACTAGATTCAAGAGATTCTAATTTCAGAGGAAGAAGAAGTCATGCCTTATGGGCTTTTAAAAATACAAGTGGTAAAGATAACATTTGAAGCAAATATTTATTGGATTTTCCACGCTTTTCACACAGCACTTGGTATAAAAGCAAATACAATTTCGATAGGCAATACGAGTCCTTTCTGACCAAACTGGCTCATAAGTCTCCACATGTGTACCAACCATGTTCAGTGGAGGCGGTCGGTTACCCTGCATCTGACCTATCCATTGCGCTTGTTCTGTAATTTGCACGCTTGTTGTGAGGGAAGCAGAGAGAGACACATTAGGTGTGTGTGGGGGGGAAGGGGCGGAAACTTTATTTGTAACAATAGGTACTTTATTATTTCTCCTTATTAGCCTCGCCCGATAAAGGAGGATGTTCAGCACCCTTTTTTGACTGGCGAAAAAACTAAACAAGCAAATAATACTAATAGTAATACCTTAAAATGACACTTAGGGGGAAATTTGAATTAACCACCTGAGAAATGAAACCACATAAACAATGCGATATGACGTGGCTCCTATTTGCCAGGAGTTATTCTCCTATTTATTAATCCATTCCAATCAAAGTATTATTCCCAATATAATGTATCCAATTCCAGTTTCTTTCCAATTCCAAAGCACTCAGCGACCAGTAATGTAAGAACACTGGGGTCCCCACTCCTCAGCAATTTGCTAAAAAAGTACCGCGGGAATGGAACAAGGCCTACATGGACTGCCGTTTGGGCAAAACTAACATTGTTTTTGTCTGTATTGTTTCACTCCATACTAACTACACATTCGAAGTTCCTGTTATCATCCTAAATCCCTAATGCACACTGCGACCAGTAATTAATAAGCCGCTGTGGTTCCCACTCCCAGCAATTTGCCAAAGCAGGTACCGACCCCATAATCTAGCCTAACTTCACACTTGAAGTTCCCAATTAGATCCTTATTTGAATACATACAGATTGACAACACCGAGTTTAAAGTGTACAACAGGCCTATTTTTTAATTTAAGTATGTTTTTAAAAAGATGTCTTTGCGGTCAAAGAAATCATATATACTGCAGTATCGATTGCCTGATAGCAGAATCACTAATAACTGTTGCCCATGGAGTCGCCATTGTAGGCATTGGTGACGTTCCTCGGCATTGGTGACGTTGTATGACTTTGTAAGTATATAGATAAAAACAGGTGTCTGGAATGTCTGTGGTTACTCCCTGGTCCAGAGAACTCGGATAATAGTGGGTCCAGTAGCAAAGCAGTAACGATCGATTTAAAACTGAGGCGGACTCTGGCTTGAACAGAATATGCTTAAAAGGTTTGGTCATAGGCATTCCTAGTCTGTCAATGCTACTTTTTTCAAGACACACTATGTACTCTATACATCATGATTTCCATTTTTTTTTTTTCCCTCTGGGCTGATCAAAATGGCTGCAATCATACGGAAGAGGTTATAAAACGTTTTTACTTTGATATCAATGATAGAGTGTCATTTTTTTCTGACTGAAAGCCTTCATTTGAAACAAAATTATTTATAATATGTGAAGCGCAAATTATATTACCTTCACTTCGCTTTAAAATGCGCAATTTGCTAAGGAACTGACCTATCCACTAGCCTACCTTAAGTTACCATCAATCCACTTTCATTTATTTATATCTATTGCTACAAGTTCAATTTTATAGACGTTCAGATCCATTAAATGACCAATTTCTTCAATTTTCCCTACAAAAACAAAGATGCAACATAATCGTAAGATAAAACAACCATCCCAATATCTATTACCACCGAATACTAAAGTCCAATATGTTAAAAAGAGCATAATCAAGATAACCATAACCCAATACAACCTAATTTAGGAAATTACAAGACCTTTCTGGCTGGTCTAACCACATATCTTGGGGTGGAGGGGGGGAGGGGAATGTTTATAATTGTCCAAAAGCCCAGAAGGGGCGACCTAAACTCCCCGGTCGCAAATAGAAAAGTGATCGTTTCCAGGAAAGCCGGGCAGCTTCCCCGAAAATTCAACACCCTTATTGGTTGTGGAAGACAAAGGGTGAAGCATGATTTGGGATTTGGGGGTGGTGGAAAATGAATAAATTACAAACAATAATACTTAGAATTTAGAGTTGGTATGTATGGTAACCCCCGGCCACCCCACAAAAACTTACCCACACCAACTATTTTTAGAGGTGCTTTTTAGGATCCTAAACACTTTTGGATGTTAACAGTGAAAAAATCCCGATGCTCTCGAGATATCCAAGTTGCCGCCATGATGGCTGTCAACATGTGAAAAGTATATTTCAGCTAAAATACAATAA
Source organism: Ophioderma brevispina (assembly GCA_023653785.1). Classification (NCBI taxonomy): domain Eukaryota; kingdom Metazoa; phylum Echinodermata; class Ophiuroidea; order Amphilepidida; family Ophiodermatidae; genus Ophioderma; species Ophioderma brevispina. The sequence goes on from JAMKCH010021490.1 coordinate 15,283, forward strand.
AGCACAAATAAAAATTGTTGTTATTGTTTTCCACAACACGCCAATTCATTTTTGGTATTCCTGTTTGCTCTAATGCTTCAATAATCCAAGATGGCGGCCATATGGCTGCCAAAATTTAGTGAAATTGGAGAAAATTTGAATATTAGCCAAAAATTTTTTGAAAGAAGGAGATAATAATCAGAATTGTTTGATCCATAGAAACCTATTTTAAAACATACTTCTGTTCCTGTTTTCATTCACTAGATGCAAGATATTTTCTAATTCAGAGGAAAAAGTTCACTGCATTATCTGCTAAAAATAAAGTGGTAATTGATAACATAATCCATATTTAATTGGCTGTTTCTCAATCCACCGCTTTAACACACACCACTTGGTATAAAGAATACAATTTCGATAGCAATACGAGTCCGCTGACCGAACTGGCTCCATAAAGTCTGCACATCGTGTCCCACCATGTTCATAGGAGCGTATACCCTGCATCGGACCTATTCCCATTGTTTGCGCTCTCATGTATTTTGCACGCTTGTTGTGAGGAACAGAGACACACTTAGGTGTGTAATAACAAGAAATACCATTTTGTTAAATCTGGGAGTATCCTCAAAAAAAGCAATTAATAAACCTAAAGATGTTTTTATATAGCTATTACCCACCGCTTAACGCGCGCACGTCGCAGTATAAACTATAACATTCTGTTTTAATCTGGAGGTGTCTCAAATAAAGCAAAATTATAACCAAACATTTTCACCATAGCGATTGTCCACGCTTTAAAATAACACACGCTTGGTAGTGTAAATAAAATATACCATTTGTTATGAATCTGGAGGTATCTCAATAAAGAAACATATAACCTATAACATTTTTATATAGCGATTGTCCACAGCTTTAACACACCATGTAATTTAAACAAAAAGAAATACCATTTTTGTTAGCACTCTAGAGTATCTCAAAAAAATTATAACTATATACATTTTATATCGCAATTGTCCTGCCCGCTTAACTTATTGTTATAAGATGGGATTTTAGAGTGCCTATCATAAGTCACCAATACCGAAACCGTCCCATAGAAACTATTTAAATCATCTTTTCTTTCGGTTTCAATGCGCCAAATTCAAGATGCCCCTAATTTTTTTTGTTTTTGTTTTGTGTTTTGTTTTTTTGTTTTTTTTTTTTTTTTTTTTTTTTTTTTTTTTTTGTTTTTTTTCAGCCATTAAAATTCATTTATTTTTGTTCCGAAATACAAGTGGTAAATGATATCATAATAATCCATATTTTAAACAAACCCAATTTGAACATCAGATTTTTGGTTTTATATATTTGTTAACATGTTGCAAATTAAAATTGGCAATCTAAAACTGCAATCTAAATGACTAGACCTATGAACATTTTATAATAGCCATTGTCCACCGCTTTTTAGCACCTATATCTAGTAGTATAAAAAAAGAAATCCCATTTGTTATAAATCTGGAGGTATCTCAATAGTCTATTGTCCACCTTCCTTTAACACACACACACACACACTATGGTATAAATCCAACAATTTCATGGCAATACAGGTCCCTCTTCTGACCAAACTGCCTGATAAAGCCTCCCACAATCATTTACCAACCAGTTCTGTAAGAGGGGTGTATGTCCCGGAATAGAAACATCTGACCTATTCCATTGCGCTTTCCTGGAATTTGCAAGCTTGTTGTGGGGAAACAGAGACTGCTTGCATGGGGGAAGCTTCGATCAATTAGATGAGCTCCTAATGGTCTGACCATCAACCAATCATCTTCTAAGCATGCAATGGCCCGTACTTTTGTTAAATGCCTTGATATTGGGCAATCCATAAGGAAGCCTAACATTCCGCTATTACTTCATCATCTACTTCCCAACTTAAAATAGGCGACTACCTCCTTGGCAATATGTGCCACATTCATAAATCGCATTGATTCCTGTGTTTTCATTCCTTTCTTCTCTCGGTGGTAATAGTAATTTATATTTTTACTACAGTAAATATTAAAATTATTGATTTGGTAAAGTAAAACTTAAGCTCCGTTTTATGGAGTAATGCATATGGAGCAAGAATGCATATGATTTGGGCTTATCTGATTGTCAGCCTCGGTCTCACCACTCCCAACACTCCACCACCATACCTATATAATCATTATGAAAATGGTATTTTCCAAACATACTATAACATCTTTTTGGCTGAATTTCATTTAATTGGGAAGATGCAGTGAAATATGGTCGTGAAATTGCTTCTACAGTAACCAATATGCTGTTTTAAAATTTAATTGCTGCAAACAAAACTAGTAGCCTGTTTAAGCTTTCGGGCAACATTCTTTTCATCACACAAATTAAATAATGGTAGCTAAAAAAATCAAATGGCCTCAACACAATTACAATATTCAACAATCAAACAACCCAAATGTAACGTAGCTAAAAACAATCCCAGAGAGTGTTATACATTTATAAGGTTTGATGGTCTTTTTATGTTAGTATAGGGGCGAAGGATTCATAGCCTTATTGATGCCGGGTCACGTACCCCCTGTTGCAAAAAGAAATAGGTGGAAATAAGGTAATACAGGGGTCCAAAAAATTTTTAATGCTCTAATCGTTCCACTAATCGCAAATATGCCGTCTGTAAGCATCAATGAAGAAAGTCTATGACCGTGTGTCTTGAAATTGTTTGTTTTTTATTACCAAAGATATGGTGGAGGTCGAAGGTCACAAACAGCTGTACATGGGTCAACTTCTCCAAATGCTAGACTCATTTAATTTAAAAAAAGCCTAAAATAGTTCTTCTTTATACTTTGATTAAAATGTATGGAATTATATGGAATGAGTAAACACTTAAAGACAAAGGTTTCAGAAACCCGGATACCCAAAAAAACCTTTTTCAAATGTAATCAGTTTCACATGGGAACGAAATTGACGAATGAGCTTAACCTTTGATTAAAAAAATATTTGGTTTCACAAAATTAGGCAATTCCAACTGTTCCAAGATAATTTACAGGTCGGCATTAAACGGTACATTACAGGTTGGGTAGAATCAGTGATTGTACAAAAAAATAAAATACTACAACATCAAATGTGACTGGATTTTATGTATCTGTAGACATGGGGAAAGCGTTATCTGATAACGTTTCTGTTTGTTCATTGGCATTACAATCAATTGATTTCACATTTATTGGTGGAAACACAAATAACCTAGCCCTCTTCAAATGTTGATGTATGATGTTAAATGCCCACATATCGCCAATAATATGAAATGGTGAACCCGTTATCGTACACGTTACCATCCAATTGCCTTTATTACATATATGCTTCAAGTTCAATTTATAGAATGTTCAGATCCTTAATGACCCAATCTCTTAAATTTTCCACCAAAGCAAATTATCACCCGAGAATTTGCCCAAAACTCCCCCCTTTTTAAAACACACAAGCATGAATGGAATGCTTCTGGTGCTTATTTTAAATAGGCAAAGCAAAGAAAAGTTTGACAGAGGCTTCCCACGATCAACCAAATGAGCAATACCAGACACTATAGCCTACTTGCATGGAGTCTATGAGATGCGAATGATTCAGAACATACGCACATTACCAGCAGATTCCTACGCCCGGTGTAATCCTACTCCAAGTGACTATCCCGCCACCGAGCATTTTTAATGATAATGCTGTAGTTGAGGAGCAGCATGTCATTCCTTCATTTACGCAATTAGAGTGTTCATTCATGTTCCAATGAAAGATTCATCATTTACTAATTAAATTGATCCCTTCATTTAAAAATTAAGGGTCTCCCTTCTTTATGAATTCAGAAGTTCCATTGTTCGATGAATTAAAAGGTCATCCCTTCATTTACCATTTACAGGGTCATTCCTTCATTACCAATTAAAGAGTCATTCCTTCATTTACCAATTAAAGGGTCATGTCCCTTATTTTACCAATTGAAGGGTCATTCATTTTACCAATTATGGTCTTCCGCTTTTAATGAATTAGAAGGTGATTTCCATTGACTATGAATGAATAAATGGTCATTCCTTCATTTACCAATTAAAGGGTCATTGCTTCATTTCCAATGAAAGGGTCTTCCTTCATTTACCAATTAAAGATCATTCCTTCCATCTTACCAATTAAAGGTCATTCCTTCAATTTCCCAATTAAAGGTCCATCCATTTCATTAAGGGTCCATTCGTTCTTTTATGAATTAGAAGTGTCCTTGTCTATGAATTAAAGGGTCATTCCTTCATTTACCAACTAAAGGTCATTGCTTCATTTACCCTTTAAATGGTCATTCCTTCCTTTACCACTTAAGGGTCATTCCTTACCAATAGGGTTCATTCCTTCATTTAATGAATTTAAAACTGTCCTGGCCATTATTAATGAATTAAAGGGTCAATCCTTCATTTACCACTTAAAAGGGTCCATTCCATCATTTACCAATTAAATGTCAATCTTCACCAATTAAATTTTAACATTTACTAATTAAAAGAATTAAGGGTCCCTTCATTAAGGAATCATTTCCTTCATTTATTAATTAAAGGGTCTATCCTTCATTTACCAATTCACTTACGAATTAAAGTGCCATGCCTCATTTTACAAATTAAGGCCATTCCACCTCGTTTACAATTTAAAGGCTATTACTCTGAATCATAATTTAAAGGGCCACTTTGGATAATTTCAAATCAAAGGGCCATTTCATTATTTACCAATGAAATTTACCACATAAAGGATAAAACCTGCAGTTAAGTTAAGGTGCAGGCTTTGGCCCATGTAAAGCCTGTAGTTAAAAACAAGCGTACAAAATTCAATAAATACCAATGTTGACCCTTCGTTTTTATTTGACTCTGTGGCAATTGCATCCAAGGTCTTTGACTCTTGGGAAAAAACTTGATTGAAATTTACTGTGTTATAACTATTACACAGCAAAAATTCGCTACGCCACGGTGTAACCAGACCTTAAGCTACTCCTGTGTACTCTTAGCTCGACTCCAAGTGACTATTCCGCCACCTAGAGGTTACATTGGGTTTGAGGAGCAACATGTTTAATTAAATATATATAACTAGTGACAAATGACTCACCAGTCTCAATAAGGATACTATAAGACTAATCAATCCTAACAGCAAAGTGCAAATTAGAGAAGAAGATATTTTGTCTCAGAGTACATACATGGAAGTAAATTGCTTAAGATCGAAATACCCCAAACACACGGTGTAACCCAGTGATCTGTGTACTCTTGGACCTACTCCAATTGACTATCCAGCCACCTAGCAGTTAGTGTTGGTAGTGCGGAGAAACATGGTGTATTGATTATATATATATATGATATATTATATAGATATATATATATATATATAATATATAATTGGTGACAAATGACTCAGAAGCCTCAGTAAGATACTATAAGCCTAATCAATCCCTAACAGCAAGGTGCAATTTTAGAGAAGCATTTGTCTCAGATTACAAAATGAATTAATTGCTTAAGAATCGAAATTACCGCAAAAACAACGGTGTAACCAACCTTGTTGTACTCTTGTATCTAACTACTCCAATTGACATCCCGCCACCTAGCCAGTTTAGTGTTGGTATTGAGGAAGCAACAACGTGGTAATTTAATATAATAATAATAATAATAATAATAATATCACAATCTTGATATAGCCCGCCCCCGCCTACTGCAGATCCTCTAGGCGCTTCAAACATATAATGAGCAATATACAAATAATCAAACGACAATAAACAAATAGATAAAATTCTAATGTTAACAACAATGATATACATCAATTATACACAATTTCAAAAAAACTTTAAATTTTCATTGGAAATTCAAGCATATATATATTGTGACAGATAGAAGAGAAAACAACCAGTTGCCTCCCATTACTAAAACATATGGGGATACACCTGAATCGTCCAGCTTGTGAGGATCTGTGTGTATTAACCCCCACAGCGACAAGACATCGGTTAGTCTGATCTTTCCTGATTCGATGCCTCTACCCCTACCTAACCTGATGACAACAACTATCCTAGGCAACCGGATTGGATGAAGTAGAGAATAAAGAAAAATAAAGGAAAAAAAATCAACAGAATTATTTGATAATTATTGATTGGACTGCAACAGAAACAGGATACGTATCAGGAGCCAAATGTTGTGTGAAAAGAATGTCGTCAACGTGACTTGAAAATCGTTGCTGAAGAGCTAATCGGAGACGGTTAGGGAGTTTATTCCACAAAATGTGCGGCTGCGTAAGCCCAAAGTCTATCACCATAGAAACTTTTTGTTTGATAGTTGGCAGATTTTAACTCAACTGGGAGCAAGAAGATGATCTCAAGGTTATCGGTGGTGAATACAGCTGGATGAGCCTCCAGATATAGGAGGTGACATGCTGTGGATGGCTTTATAAGTGAGAAGCAGAATCTTAAAACCTGCCCTCTGTTTAACCAATGAAGCCAATGGTAGTTTGGTAGAGAGCTGGTGTGATTGGTCTCGTCGACGGATTTTAAGGACAAGGCAATCAGCTGCATTTTTGAAGTCACTGAACCTTGGTCAATTCTCGTTCTGGAAGGCCATAAAGCCAAGGAATTGCAAGAATCCAGCCTAGATGTCACAAAGGCGTGGACCATCTGATGGTAGATTTTTCATGCAAGGTACTGGCGAAACTGCCCAATTTTCTGTATTGAAAGCCAAGCAGCTTTGCATAAGCTTTTTACATGATTGATCATTCTTAGTGATGAATCTAAATGATGACACCAAGGTTCCGTGGCTTCAGCGGACGGATGTATAACAGAAGTGCCAATGATCATAGATGGCTGTAGTTGCTAGCCGATCTCCTAAAATGAGAGCGAAAGTACAACATCTCCGTCGAATTCTTGTCATTTAATTTCAGCTTGTTTATTACCGCAGGATTCTGAATGTCCTCCATGCATGTTTTCAATCTTTTTTATGCTGGCTTCTCGATCCCGAGGTGGAAAGTCAGGTAAGCTGGGTGTCATCAGCATAACAAAAACATTGAATACCGTGTGCATTGATGATTATCCTGTAGTGGGGCACTGAACAAGATGAGTCAATCGGTCCACAGTACGCGAGCCCTGTGGGACTCCACATCTACCCTACCGGCCCCAGGATCTGACCGAGCACTCTGACTGATATAGATGTGAGTTCGGCCACCTAGGTATGACGAGAACCAACTTAATGCTTTCCAGTAATCCCAATACCGTTCGTAGACGGGCTAGGAGCTTTTTTGTGGTCTATGGTGTCGAAGGCGGCGCTGAAGTCCAGTAACACTATACGGCCTCTTTTTGTTTGTCCAGAGCAGGCAAGATTCATTCTGCACCCTGAAAATATACCCTATGACAAAATACTCAGCAGACTCAATTAAAATACTAAAAGCCTAATCACTCCCTAACAGCAATGTGCAATTTAGAGAAGCTATTTGTCTCAGAGTACATACATTAATCAATAGTCCAAGTCCATTCCTTAAGACCGAATGACCCAACAGTCAAAAATGCGTAATCTAAGGGAACTGATTGTGTACAGTATTTAAATTAACAACACCATTTTTTTTTAATTTTTGCATTTTATTCTGTTGAGGCTGCGGAATTCATTGGTGGTGGCATAAACCAAGATTCCTTATTTTGCTACCCATCTCCCCCCAAAAAATGGCCATTTCCCCTACAACTACTTCCCTGCAAAATTACCAAAACCCACACTAAAAACTCGCAACTGAAAATAATTAGCATATCCTCGCGCTCGGCACCCACCAAAAGGTCTGGAAAAACCCCTTACATAGCACATTAACCCCTAACAGCCAGTTTAACCAAATCCTGAAATTTCTGTAATCCGCATGCAGAAATTGTAAGGTGGCGAATAAATGCTGGCCTAGTCCAAAGCCTATGATCGACTGCAAGACTTAAGAGGCTTCCCCTGCTCCCACAAAGCAATATTTATTAGCCACACATACTGATTTTACTCTCAAAAAGGAAATGAAACATTTGATTACAGAATTTAAAATCCGACCAAATCCCAATTTGGTTACAGGTGAATTATGAAAAAAACTAACGACTAACCGTGGTAGCCATGTCCATCAATGCTCGCACACTCCTCAAAACAACACTAATTGCAACAATTATGTGTACTGTGCGAACTACAATATACCCTTACTAGTCCTCATTCCAGATTTAATTGGGAAGGTATTTATATCACGTCTAACTCTACATAATGCACACCCAAAAACGTAGGAAGCCCAAATGTTAACCCTGGTGTTTAAATACAAAAGCCCTAACAAAGCCCCTTTTTCCAAGCAATTGGTAACCCTGAAAATAAATATATTTTCCCTCAATATCCTAATTAAAACTCACCGGCACTTCATTCTTAAGCCTTATGAACAAATGTTTGCAAATTTAGGATAACAAATAATAAATTGCCTGAAGGTCTGTGAGGGCAATGTGCCAACGCTTGCCACACACCATATGAAATCAACCCCACCTCCCCTGCGACATTGTGGCAAATGATTTCTGTACCTGTAAGTAAACTGGTGCCTGCGAGCACAAACTTCATTAATGAAATATCCTCTTAGACCGACCATACGACTCACTTTTGAAACTACAGCCAAACTCACATATTTAGAGAAAATCGCGTTTCAATGATGTAAGTCCTTCCCGAACAATATGTTAGACCAACAATGAGTGATTGGCCTAACGTCCCCCCCCTTTTTTTTGAGTCAATGAATCAGGGTGGACATACTCAACCAATAGGCACCAGAGGCCTCTAAATGACCAGAGCCTCTAAACTCATTTCTACTTATTTTTTGTTTGTTTTTGCATGAGCATGATTCAACGGTTCCCTAATTAATAAATTCCCTATCACAAAACGAATTACTATTTGTGCATTTTAAGCTGTCTAATCTGGCTGTGAAGAACATATTAATTATGGCATTGACTGTAGCACATCAGTATGCCAAAACATGCCACCCCTTTATTAAACCAACCAGGACACACTGTACCCCTGTTCATCTATGTCCTCAAAATACCAGTCCCACCTTTTAGCAAGTCCAAATAATTTGTGCACAGTTGTCAACTGACTGCCAGAACGGTCAGAGTTTTCAAAAACTTGAATACCTTGCGGGGCGTGAATCCCATTTTGGAACCAACATACCTACCATAGTCTAATGCATGAGTTAAATATAAATTTTAATGCCGAATGGAATCTCTACCTTTACCATTGTCATTTTATAGTCTTGTGCAACCCTGTATTGATATTAACTATAGTCCTGATAGTTCGAGTTCGACAACATTCGGGCAGTAATTTTGGCGTAAAACAACGCAACTCCCCCATCGAATAAGTAACTTCAAGTCGATCAGTAACACTTCTGCTCTGTCCAGTCCGTCTCAGAACAACACATGGAACAACAATTGCGTCCCACTTGCACGTTGCCAGCTCCAGACCAACATGCCAACATTAGAATTTTCAGAAGTAGCGGCCGTAATCAAAGTAAACGATGCGTTTGTACTCTCGGTGTTTCCAGAAACTAGTAATAGCACGAAAAAGCAGGAAGGCCAGAAAGGTATGATCAAAACACAAGAAACTTGCTTGGCAACTCCACGACTCGCACTTCCAAATGTTCCTTGTCTCTGATCCATCACGAAAAATACGGATTAAATGTATTAGAACCCAGTACAATGGCTCGACTGACTCTCAAAAAAAATTCTAAAATCTATCGATGCAAAAAACTGAAGCTTCACTCGCGTGGCTCGACGTTTTTCGTCGCAGTCTGACTTGCAGATGAATATACCTCCGTCCCCATCCAGTCGTTTCTAACCCAATAGAAACCCAGTAAATTTCCGACTGAACGGAATATTCCAAAATCTATCAAGGAGGCCAAATACTATGGCTCTGTCATCGTCTTCCATGACTCGCACAATATACAGTACATCATCTCTCGTCCCAACACGATAGGCTTAATAAAAACAAATTCAACACTATCGAAACAGAGTAAATAAAATTGGTCGACTGAAAACGGAACAATCCAAATTTTAACAAGACAAAACATATGCGTCGGCGCAACACACAATTAGCAGTTACAAATTTAATTGTCCAAATAGCACAGAAGGCGACTAGACTCTCCCCGTGGCAAATAGGCGCCAGTGCATTTCCAAGAAAGCCGATCAGCTTCCCTGAAAATACAACACCCTGATTGGTTGCGGAGGTCAAAAGGGTGAGCAACGATTGGTTTCCCAAACATCGGTCAACCAGTCAACCCAAAAGGATCAAAATCATTTCCTGGTGATAAATCAGTTTATTTATTGCGTTTTGCAATAAACTATATTATCCATATTTCTTATTAATTCGACAAGTAAACAACATTTGTGTGACTCCTGCACCTTTTCAGCGTTTAATACTAATACCTAGATAGTACCATGGCATGCTGAATAGGACGTTACGTATCCCGGACTAACTCAGTGGGATTTGAACTATTGTCTGTTCAATTAACGTAATCCGGTTTTTATTAATTAATTATTTCAAAAATAATACTTCGAAAAAAATCACGAAAGAAAAGTTTTATCACCATTGACCCAACAAGATCATTGGGTTACCCACTTGAAAAACTATTTCTCTTCTTGGATTTTTATTCAATTTTACACTGATTTTTACTGGCCAACGACAACAAACTGGGTCCATGTGATATTGCTTGACTCATGAAAATTTGATGGCAGGACCCAGTCGTGTTAGGGGCGCTTAAAAAAACGTAACTAATATGATTCTTGGACCTTGCTTTGATTCAGGTGTTTGCTGTGCATTATGCATGGGTATAGTAAATGCATCGTTGAAATACCGTACTTTGATAGAGGCCATGTCGTTTTATTCATTTGGTTATGAACAAAAGAATCACAAGCTCTCGGTAATTGCCGACATTCAGTTAATGCCGTGGGAATCCTAGGGCCCACGTATTTTGCACAATGAAAGAGAGAAACCGGTTTTTCGTTGAAAAACCAAGTTTTTCATTCTGAAAAAGCAAGGGTTTTTTGATAAACAAAAGTTTATAGGCCGATAAACTGAGTTTTTCGCTCGCGAAAACCAGGTTTTTCAAAAACTTTGCTTCTCGGGTTGAAAACACCAGGTTTTGTTCGATTTGAAAAACCGGTTTTCGATTCGAAAAGCTAGGTTTTTTGATAAAACCTGGTTTTTCAAGCCGGAAACATGGTTTTTCGTCCGAGAAAAAACGAGGGTTTCAAAAACCTTAACTTATTCAAATTGATAACCTGGGTTTTCAAATCGAAAAAACCAGGTTTTCGATTCGAAAAGCTAGGTTTTTTGATAAACCTAGTTATCGGTTCGAGAAACCTAGTTTTTTCGGTTCGATCGAAAAACTAGGGTGTTTCAAAAACCTAGCTTTCAATATTGATTAATAAAAATGGTTTTCAAATCAGAAAAAACCAGGGTTTAGCGATTCGAAAAGCAAGGTTTTGTTTTGATAAACCTAGTTATCAGCCCGAGAAACTGGTTTTTCGATTTTGAAAAACCAGGTTTTTCAAAAAACCTGCATATCAAATTCGAAAAAACCAGGTTTTCAAATTTGATATGGAAGTTTTTTGAAAAAAACTGGTTTTTCGATCGGAAAAACCAGGTTTCTCGAGTGATAAACTAGGTTTAAAAAACTAGCTTTTCAAATCGAAAACCTGGTTTTTCAAATGAAAAAACATGGTTTTTCAAATCGAAAAAACCAGGGTTTTTAAAAAACCTTGCATATCAAATTTGAAAATAAACCTGGTTTTTCAAATTGAAAAAAAACCTGGTTTTATCGATTCGGAAAAGCTAGGTTTTTTTTGTTAACCTGTTTATCAGTCGAGAAAACCTGTTTTCTCGATCGAAAAACCTAGTTTTTCAAATTTGATATGCAAGGGTTTGAAAAACCTGGTTTTTCAATCGAAAATAACCAGGGTTTATCGACTGATAAACTAGTTTATCAAAAACCTAGCATTTCAAATCGAAAAAAACGGTTTTTCAAATCGAAAAAACCAGGTTTTTCAAAAACCTTGCATATCAAATTGAAACACCTGGTTTTTCAAATAGAAAAACTGGTTTTTATCGATTCGAAAAGCTAGGTTTTTTGATAAACCTAGTTTATCAGTCGAGAAACATGGGTTTTCGATCGAAAAACCTAGTTTTTCAAATTGATATGCAAGGTTTTTGAAAAACCTGGTTTTTCGCGATCGAAAAACCAGGGTTCTCGAGTGTAAACTAGGTTTATCAAAAACTAGCTTTTCAAATCGCAAAACATGGGCTTTGTCAATCGAAAAAACACCAGGTTTTTCAAAAACTGATATCAAATTTGAAACCAGGTTTTTCGAATCGAAAAACAGGTTTCTCGACTGATTAACTAGTGGGTTATCAAAAAACTAAGCTTTTCGAATCGATAAACAGGTTTTTTCGATTTGGAAAACCAGGTTTATCAAATTGGATATGCAAGGTTGTTGAAAACTGGTTTTTCGTTTGAAACAAACTAGGTTTTTCGATTTGAAAAAACGGTTTTCGATTTTGAAACGCTGGTTTTTGATAAAACTAGTTTATCGTTCGAGAAACCAGGTTTTCGATTGAAAAACAGGGGTTTTTTCAAAAAAACCTGCATTATCAAATTTGAAAAACCCCGCGTTTTCGATTGAAAAACCAGGTTTTTTCGGCAGATAAACTAGGTTTATCAAAAACCTAGCTTTTCAACTCGATTATAAACTGGTTTTTCAAATTGAAAAACCAGGTTTTTCAATCGAAAAACCCGGTTTTTGCGGCGAAAAACAGGTTTTTCTCTTTTGTTGTGCAAAATACTGGCCTAGGTAAGTATAATGCACACAACAGAAGGAAATAACCTGGTTGTTCAACAGATAACTTAGTTTTCGATTGAAAAACAGGTTTTTTCGGATTTTTCTGATATGATTACTAGGTTTATCAAAAACCTAGCACTTTAGAAATCGATAGGCAAGGTTGTCGGAAAAAAACCTGGTTTTCGATAAATAACCGGTTTATCGAGCGATATAAACTTGGTTTATCAAAAACTAGCTTTGCAAATCGATAATCATGGTTTTTAAAATTGACCAACCAGGGTTATCGTTCGAAAAGCGGTTTTTGAAAAACCTAGTTAGCGCTTGATAAACCTGGTTGTTTTTCGATCGAAAAACCAGGTTTTTCAAAAAACTTTGCTTATCGGATGTGAAAAACCAGGTTTTGCGATTTGAAAAACAGGCTTTTCGATCCGAAAAGCTAGGTTTTTTGATATATAAACATAGTTTATCGGTCGGAGAAAACTGGTTTTTCAGTCGAAAAACTAGTTTTCAAAAACTATTAGCCTATCAAATTTGATAAACCTGGTTTTTTTCCAATCAAAAAAACCAGGTTTTTCGATTCGAAAAGCTATGGTTTTTGAAAAACTAGTTATCCGTCGAGAAAACTGGTTTTGCCGTGAAAAACCTGTTTTTTCGAGGTTGAAAAAAACAGTTTTTTCGGCGAAAAACTAGGTTTTTCTCTTTCATTGGGCAAAATACTGCCATAACTCCTTGAATATCATATCTTTGTATTGCAAAAATTCAGTGGCAAATAGAAACGGTTCGGATTTGATCCTGTTGAACAAGTTGGCATTATAATTAAATACCAGTGGCTGGACAATATTGAGCGTGATCATATCAGCGACGACAACTTTTACAACCTTCAAAGTGGAGTCAATGAAACCCTTCCCAAAACGTAATTACTAATGGTACCAAAATTTATCGCTCATTTTCAAAACGAGGGTAAAATATCCAGATACAATAGATTTGAAGGTTTTAAAAGTTGTCATCCTTTGGAATGGTAAAAAACCGTCTTAGGTCAAAGATAATCCAACAACTTCTTTCGTGATTTTTCGAACGGAGGTATTTTTTGAAATAATTAATAAAAACCAGACATCTAAGTTAATTGAACAGACCAGAGTAGGTTGTAAGTTCAGTTGTAATGCCATACATGACATTCCGCGAGCCGCGCGCACCATGTATTTATTATGGAAAATGTTTACAAAAGTTTGTTTTGATAAAGATCGATATTTTGCTACTCTTGATAGCGATATGTATAACATAGGATTAATAACAAACTGAAAATACTTTGTAAATCGTTCAAAAGATACTTCCTCCTATCAAATAAAGGCAGATACACGTGAACTACGTTAATCTTGTGAACTGGTTATCAGTTAACAAACGTGTAAATTTAGCTCGTATTACATGTGTACGCATTCACAACTTATGCGGCTAATTTGTATGACCGTTGTGTAGGCACGCTATGTTTCGTGGATTTATTGTCACTATGAACAAAACATTTACATAATGGTACTATTTAAGAATATATTGTCGGTTCATTAAGTACTTTACGGTAAATTTAACACGAAAACTAAATAAATTCATCCCAGAAATTGATGCTCAGCTGGTGTGTGACGTCTTTAATAAATACAATGGAAAAAAAACCTTGACCTGGAAACAATTTGTAAAAATACAGTATTGAATCCCACTGGATAACGTTGTCACGATTTTTTATAACATGTTCACGATTTCTCTTAGTTTGAGGTTATAACAATAAGTTTAGTGGAGAAAATCGAAAAAATCAAATACTATTATGTCAGGGGCAGTCAGTAGACTATGACATACATGTGGCCAACAAATGTGAATAGGAATACAACTTCCGGAGACAACGGATAACGTTGTTCACAAGGTTTAAAAACGGGTCGGTTCAAAAAGCGAACTTCAATATTTTCTCAAACACAAATGAAGTATTTGAGACGTTCCAGGTGGACAAATTCAAATACTATATTAGCATTGCTACGTGAATGTTCATAATTAATTGAATAATTACTTATTTGAGTTTAAGAATAGTCTTGCTGCCATGGAGAAAACGTAGAGTACATCCATTTCGTGGAAAGTGTGTTTGATGTTAACATACATATTAAGTCTGTTATAACGTACAAAAAAAGTGCTTGATACTACGTTGGTACATATATTTCTCAAAAGCAAAACAAAAAAGGAATATTTTATTCTTAAAACAAATCAACTTAGTCTAAAAGTTACACCCTGAGCTGTGGGAAAACGTTATTTGTGCGTTTTCGGCCCCTTTCACTTAAATCTCAAATGATAATGTCGTCAAAAGTATAGAAAAGTATGTTGTTGTTCGGAGTAGAACTCGTCGAGTTATATCAAAATAACAAAGAAAACCAACAATTATATATTTTAGGTAAACTTTCCTTAGCTCAAAGAACGGTATAAAAAATGCTACTGGACACCGAATTGAGAATGCCCTTACACGTTGAAAGCGTGACTAATTGATGCTAGCAAATTTTAAATGCCATTAAAAACTAGGGGTGTCCACTCCAAACAAAACTGTCATCTCTAGAGAACATAATGCTACATCAAATGATGACATAAGGACACCCTCTAGAATTTTGTAAAAAAATGGTTAAAGTTGCAGCAATTTCGCATTTTTGCATTGCGAAGATCAAACTTCGTGAGGGATTTGGGTAGTCTGGCACGTCGAAATTAATCAACGACAGCATGTTTGATTAGTCTCAGCGAGGATTCACGCA
>JAMKCH010021491.1:0-20204 GCA_023653785.1 Ophioderma brevispina
AACAGTTTTATTATCTTACTTGATTTGGTTCAAGAATTTGGTAGTCCAAAACAAAATTACACATAATTACACAATTTAAGATTATTATACGTATAAAAGTTCTAGTATCCTATGTTGAAGGCGTTGCAGTTCAACGCGATATGTCCTCACAGCGAAGACTCCAAATACAGTATCAAATTTCACATAATTTAATCTTCATGTAGTAGCTTCCAGGGATCCTTCTCAGTCCTGAGATACTTTTGTCCAGCGTTCAATACGACAAGTTTAAATAAGTCCCTCGACGACATAATCCCCAGTATATCAGTCCAAGATAATCCCCACGATTTCTATCTATCTGTCCACAATTTGGAATCCTGATTTGAATCCCACACTTTCTTGCTTCAAAGACTACAGTAGAATACTTACAGCACTCTGCTCACATGGATTGACAATATCATATCCTGCACTGTGTGGAGCAATAAATCTACCATTATTGTAGATAAAAATAGCTATATACCATACTGGTTAGCTGATTGCAACTGCTGACGGCGTAGCTTAAGCTTAAAAAAAAAAAATCTCAAATATATACTGACTTCCCAAAGATCCAGTCAAAATAACATTACACAGCATCTCTAAACATAACCTGAATCACATCACTTTCCATATATACTTCTGTGGGGAATTCCCGGTGATCTTACAATGTTTTGATCTCAAAACATAACAAGTTTCTAAGTTTCGCATCCTTGGGGATTCCCCCACTCCCCTATTGTGAATCTAAACAGGTGCAGCTTAGCAAACAAACTAGGGGTATCCCCTTTCTCTCTTTTATAGCACCAAAGTATTTTTCCCTGTGATAATCCTTCACAAATAAAATTGAGAAATACGATTTTTAAAAGTTTAATCAGAAAAATTTGAGGCCCATC
The DNA here is from genome assembly GCA_023653785.1 of Ophioderma brevispina. NCBI lineage: Eukaryota > Metazoa > Echinodermata > Ophiuroidea > Amphilepidida > Ophiodermatidae > Ophioderma > Ophioderma brevispina. Next base: position 903 of record JAMKCH010021491.1, read on the forward strand.
TAACGCTGAAATATGTTACATCCCAATACCAGACTTTTTTTTTTTCAATGAAATAGCCAACTGATTAATTTTTTCCCCAACAAAAAAAAATGTAATTAAAAGAACACTTAAGTTCTAAACTCACAATTAACAAGGCACTTTGTTTCAGGTCTTTTGGCACAAACTATTTTTTTCCAATTTGCGCTGTGGTGGTTTAGAAATATACAAAATGTGCCACGCCAATGTACTTCTTTTCTGTTTTCAAGGCAAAACAAACTTCGCATGTGCAATAAAAAAACACACTATAGTCCATATATTCCACTTTAATACTTTCTTTTTTATTTAGAATCACTTGGTTTCCCAATTTTTTGCACAGTTCGTGTGTGTGTGGTCTGTCTTGTGTGTGTGTTGTGGGTATGTGTGTTAATATTGTTTGTGTATTTAGGTGCGCCGCGCGCCGCCGTCGCGCGCGCGCTTGTGTGTGTGTGGTTGTGTGTGTGTTTTGTGTGCGTGTGGCGTGTGTGTTGTGTATGTGCGACGAGCATGTGTGCCTCAGTAATAAACTAAGATTTACCAGCAAAAACTCAGCCTCTCATTGATTTAATCATAAATCATCCCATAATTCAGTTAACTTTCCATCGATCAATCAAAGATAAGGGAGACTCGGGGCTAGAACATATTACTCAGTAATCGGCCCCGTTTATTTTCATTCGGTCGGGCCGCCTTGATATACAACATGACTGAAAGGTTAATTACGGACCTGTCATACTTGGTGTATCATTGGGCGAGAGGACATTTGGGTTGTAATTGGGATTTAATTGGAGCAAGACAAGGCCTACAATTTATTCCTGCGCATTTACCAATAACTAACTAAAATTATCTTTGTATTGATCCTGTTTTTAATTCACTTAAGCTTACAGGACCTCTTTTAATTTATGATTTACTTTGTGTCTTGTACAGGTCACAATCAGGCATCTTCCCAAACGACTACCACATTATGCTACAAAATCATACACGAGTTCGTAAGACGTTGAGGGCTGTGTCGTTACCTGAGGGAGGGGGTACTATCTATGAAATGCATATGGATGTAAAGCTTGGCGCGTCCAAATTCAGGAGCATTCAGTGTCGGAGGACTCCAAAAAATAGGGGTAGAGACAGCCAAATTGCCCCCAAATAAGGATTTTTTCAAGTGACAATTTGCAAAATGTTCCAAAAAATGGGCAGTCTTTGGGCGAAATTACAAAAAGAGGGGGTCTTTTGGTGACACTATGTGAAAAAAGAGGGTCTTAACTACCTTACATATATATGCTTCAATTAAAAAATGGGACCCCCCCCCCCAGGTCGTTGTACGAAGTCACCAAATAAAACTACTTTCCTGGATTTGCCTCTTGTCTGTGCCCACCAATACCTGCTGGAACAATCTGAGACGATATCCATTATGATCGGTTGGTGACGATTGATTAGATCGGATAGATCGGATTTGCCTTTTTGTTACAAAACATTGAAAAAATCAGGTCATTAAATTTTCACCTGTCTAGTATACGTGACACTACTTAAATTCACAAGAATCAACCGATTCAAGCAATACTTAATAGGTTGAAATTAAAATCGGACTTAGTGGGATGTCTCTATAAAGTGGCCCCAAAACCTTCAAAAGTTACTATAAACCGATATTTATTTATACACGATGTATAAATAGAGAAACCATAAGTCGCAATTCTTTGCTTTGGTTTGGCACAAGTGACAAATCCTGCCCCGATCACATCGGCTGATGGTTTAGTGGCAAATGTAGGTCTCTTTATTTCCGGGTAACTAGATCGACAAATTGACCGTATTTTATCGTGTCGTTGTGTAATATTTGGTCCCAATAAAATGTCGAACGTAGTCATCGACACATATTTTTTTTGTATCATCCTTCATTCGATTCTCTGACGCAGTTTGAACATTTCTTATAGGGAGCTGTTTCAGGGTGGACTAAAGACTTGAGTAGATTTGACAAAACTTAGTATTATTATTTATTACTAGGTATGATCTATCAAATTTATAGGTTTTGCTTGACACACACCACCTACATATTACAAACATTCTTCTCTCATCTCTCTCTTTCATAAGTAACATCCACACCTGCAAAGAAACAGGCAGAAGTGAAGTGGCCTGGTCAAGTTACAGGTTCTGCTTCTGTATCCAGTGGATCTCTGGTTAGGTTTCACTTTTCATTTTTTTTTTTGTTATTCTTTCACACAATCTTTGGTACGTATTTGTTTCTTTACTTGATTTACAGTGCATATGCTTAATCGCCATTCCATAAATTCCATTAGGCTCTCGTTTGTCAGCATGCTATTACTCCCTCTAAGGGTTAAAAGATGTGAATGAATTATAAATGACACTTAACATCTTTGTTCATCATGACAAGTTTATTAAAACAAAGTTAACAGTTAAGAAAATGTTTATTTTGACACATTTCGAACTCAGTGACGGCAGTGACGGAACGCTTGAAATTATTTACTTGGCGCAATTTATTCAATTATTCCACGATATCATGCATCTTAAGCAGGTCACATTTAACCTTAGCAAATTATGAAATCATGCAGTTTCAGTTAATAGTCTAGCTCTGAACATTTACAGCTTCTGCTTTTTACCAATGTGCTTTTATAAGCTTGCCCTCCCATGAATATCTAATGAAAATAATCTTACCATCACCGCCAGGCGTAACGCACCGAGGCACCAACACATGTATGTTTATATCCAATCAGTCCCTATTGCGTAGGGAAATTTGTACGGTTGAACTAATTATAGTAGCACGTGATAAATGACGTTTTCTTTACATTTCGTCTTGGTGGAGGTCGAGAAAAATGTAATACTTCCTCGCTCGTCTGGTTTATTATGATAGTGGTCAACAGTAGCCTTCAGACACCGTCAAAATAAAACTTAATTCTAACGTGATAGGTTATGAAATACGCGTACTTAACCCTTAAGCGGCATGGGATTGTTTCCAAGACCCGCAAACTACATTTGGTCAGTATACGACTAACCGATATACCCTTTTCCGACTCCTTATGTGGATTTTGTGTAACTTTTCGATACGCAATCTTTTATTAAAAGTATTAAACCCATCGCCGTTATAAGATAATTAGTGCGGGACTCTTGGCACTCCTTGGCCACCAACGGAGTGTCGTGAAATATTGATTAATTAAAACAAGTACTTCAAACATATTTTCCCTGTTTTTTAAGTACATGATTTATCGATTAATGTAATTCAAACAATACATAAATAATATACATCGGTACCATTTATATGCTGATAGGCATCACTTTGCTTTTCGATCACGCCACTTTATAACCAATGGAAAGTTACACGGCAGATAATGCCACCTACCAAAATATGGCATATTATAATCCCAGCATTTATGTTCATCAGGTGGATTGGACCGTTTTGAACACATACGTAACAACTTTTTCATTGCACAGTTAATTGTGTGTTTGTGAACTTGAATATATAAACATAGCAATATTAATTTTCAGATGACTACAAGATGCAGACTTCATTTGTCGAAAGAGCGAAACTCCAAAGCTTTGAATGGAACTTACCCGTACTATGAAGAAAACAAATTACGTGCGAATTCATCCAATCCCCAGGTGTGAGCATTCCATCTACGCAACCTTGAAACCTGGTCTAGACCCCTGGAGCACTGAGTAATAGTCTATAGGAGTACCTTGTCCGCGCACTCTCTCGTTTATAAAATCCACATCACGAAGACGAAGAGTAAAGTATGTTCACGCAATAACATTTTGAACAAACTCACTTGCACAAGATTGGCTGCTCGCCCACCATCCCTAAGATCGACGGCCTTTGCACTGTGCTACTCATGTCAGAGTATCACTGCCCTGTATTGGAAGATTAACCCATTCGAAGAAGTTTGATCCCGCGTCAAATGCCCCTGCCGGCTTATCACAGGATGCTCCGACTAATTTAAACGGAAATGCATTTTGGCAGGAATTTAGCGAGCATGCAAGACTTAGCTGCCAAATGTGAAGCCCCATGTCCGGACAGTAGACCGCTGCCAACCGCCCAATCCTGAGAGAATTTCTTAAGCCAAGTCCCACCCCTTGACACAAGTTTTTCCCGGAGTTTAAGAAAGTCGTTTTGCTGAAGTACAACTCAGTAACATCTATTGATATTGGACTGCGTTGTACCACACAGTGACCGATTGAAACTCCAAAAAGAGCAACTTTTGGGTAAGGATTTGTATCTTTCGGGCGTTCTATCGCAGCCATTTTTTTGCACTTTTTTTTTACAGCGAGGTGGATAAATGAAAGTGTAAGACCAATGCAACAAAATGTATTTCGAAAACTTCAAAATATCGAACTTTGGTACAATACGTTCGAAAAAACATGCCGAGATACTTTGGATGAAGATGTATTGGCAGCACTATCCAACTTTAAATGCTAATTCTCTTTTAACATTTCAAAATAATCTTTAATTTTTAAATTGAAGTGAATATTGCGTTGACCTTTGGTTGTATCACCCCTGGCAGATTGGACTACACGTACCCCGTGCACATTTGTAGGGAATGGTTATTCGTTATATATCGTGGTATTGGATTGGACCGTTTTGAACCATATTAACAACCTTTTTCATGCACAATAATTTTGTTGTGACCTGGAAATATAGAACTAGCAGTATTATTTTCATATGACACTATATGCATACTTCACAGTTGTTAAAGCGAGACTCTCCAAGCTTTGGATGACCTTACTCCTTACAATGAAGAAAACAAACTTACGTGTCGAATTCATCCGACACAGGCGTGTGCTGTTCCATCTACGCAACCTGAAACCTGGTCTATACCCCTGGAGCACTGAAAAGCATTTCTCTTCAAGGGGGGAGTTACCTTGGACCGCACTCTCCATTATAAGACCCACATGAATAAACGAAGAGTAAAGTATGTTCACGCAATAACATCTGAACAACTCACTTGCACAAGATTGGATGCTCGCCCACATACATTAAGATCGACGGAACTTGTCCTGTGCTAATCATGTGCGAGTATCACTGCAGAGTATGGAAAGATCAACCCATGCCAAGACAGTTGATCCAGCGTCAAAACGCCCCCTGCCGGTTATTTGTTTGTTTGTTTTGTTTGTTTTATTTCTTCTTGTTGCTGGGTTACTCATTCAGTGGATGTTATAAGATATCCTCTGTTCTTTCCATGAGGCCCATGGGCGTCAACATAAAAATACATCAAACAATCAACATTATAAACAAATTAATATATAATAATACAAAAACTATATAAGATTAAAAAACAATACATATAAAATTGATTAAAGTTAGAAATGTAACAAATTTCTCTTTCCTCCCTAATACCTCGATCCAAACTGTTACTATCCAAGTAGAACCCATAATATATGAGTGTAAAAGAGGGAATTTATTACCAACAATCACAAAGTATTGAAAGAAAATTACAAACATCGTAGATTACTACATGTTCATGTTTCAAAAATTTAGTATACCCTTTAATACATATAGCACTCCAAGGACTAAACTAATAATAAAACCCTCTAGCATTAAAAAATAACAAAAATATAAAAATAGTGACTGTGGCTTTAAAACTGACTTTAAGCGATAGCCAAAAATATAAAATATAATAAATAAACCATACATTATGATGACATTATAATGAGGTATCTGCAGATTCCTAAAAGGAAAAAAATTACAGTAGAATATTTAAATTACAAATGGAAAAACAGAATAGTGGTAACAACTGAAGGGCTGGTCGGGTAGGGACATATTTCAGAGTTGTTTGGAGATTATTCCACGCTTAGGCCCCCTGAACAGGATAAGAACGTCTTTCGGCTTCGGTTCTAGGTTTGTAATTAGAGAAATATTACATTGAGAGCTACCCTTGTATGTAAGTATGAGTATTTCTTACATGTAAAAACACCCATCAGGACCATCAGGGACAAGTCCAGCTAGGCATTTGAAGACAATGACACATAAGTGGTCATGTCTAAGAGCACTTAAAAGCTTCCAGCGAAAGATTGTTCATTCATCAATAGAAGATGGCGTCGCACAGGAAACGTTTGAGATAGCTCTCCCAGACAAGATTTGAAGACGTTCTATTCCTGTTCTGGCAGGTGTCATTGCAAATACCCCAAACAACATTCACAGCAATTTAATCGAGGGAAGCACGAGAGCGTTGTAAATTGTGTTCAAGTCCACTGATTGAAAAGCCACTCTTAATTCCTATAGAAGGAGACATATGTATTTTGAGACATTTAAACAAATTTGATTTATGTGAGGTTCCCAATGCATTGATTGATCCAGTATGAGGCCTAAATACTTACACTGATAACACTGTCAAGAAGATCACCATTCAAAGATAAACAAGATTTGGAGATTTTTACTTATGTTACGATTTGAGCCAAACAACATGGCTTTGGTCTTTTTGCATTTAGAGTGAGTTTATTTTTATTGTTCCAGAATGCGATTTGAGATAGATCATATTGAGCGAGTATTTATATGTGAATATAAATTATTAAGCTATTGCTTATCATAGGATGTCTCCGACCAATTCAAACGGAAATACATTTGGCAGGAATTAGCGAGCATGCAAGAGCCGTAGCTGCCAAATGTGAAGCCCCTCTATGTCCGGCCGAGACGACCAGTGCCAACCGCCTCTAATCCTGAGAGAATCTTAAGCAAAGTCCCAACCCCTTGAAAAACAGTTTTCTCCGGGTTAAGAAAGTCATTTTGTTTGGAAAGGACAAAACTAAGAAACATCATTGATATTGAAAAACCTGCGTTGTACCACACATTGAAATGAAAACCAAAAAAGAGCAACTTTTGGGTAAGGTGTTTGTGTCTTCGGGCGTTCTATCGCAGCAATTTTTACATGTTGTTTTTACAAGTGAGGCTGATAATGAAAGTGTAGAGCAATGCAACAAAAATGTATTTAGAAAAAATTCAAAATATCGGGACTTTGGTACAATACTGATCGAAAAACAGCCGAATACTTTTGACGAAGATATATTGCAGCACTATCCAACTTTATTTCGGTGCTGAGTCGTACTTTCAGTGAAAATATGGTTCTTCCTTTGTAGAGTTGAAGTGGAATAGTGCCGTTGACCTTTTGTTGTATCATCACTGGCAGATGGACTACATAGTACCCCGGGGAACATTTACAGTATCGTCGAGAGGGCGCGGGGGTCAAAGGGGGTAATTGACACCGGGCCCTGGCGGTCCTAGGGGCCTGGGTTCTAGGGGGCCCGGGGGAATAGAGGCACACAGAAGGGGCACCACCCCCCCTCGCCCCCCATGCCCACGCTTGTAACAGGTAAAGAAAGGGGAAGAAAGGGGGGGGTGTGACAAAAGTCAGAGAGGGGAGAGAGAAATGACACAGGGTAGGAGAGAGAGAGAGGCGTATAAGGCCGGGGAGAGCGATCTAGAAAAAAGACATTGGCGGATACACGAGGCCCGGTCCCTCTTCTGCGACAATGATACCTAATTACGTTGAGAAAATATTGTAAACCACACGAACGACAATTTCAAAATGTGTCTATCGCGTAAACGCGGTTATAAATTGTTAAGGGCCTCTCTTGTTTGAGAAATTACAAAAAACAATTTGATTTGTTTTATAAAACGGTCTCCTTTGTTGGTCATGAATTGTGAAGTGGCTACATGACCAATTTCAAATTGTTTCTATCAAAATATACATGGAGAAAACTTTGTTTTTGGAAGTGAATATTGCAAGGGTTCCTCGCTTTGTGCCTGACCCACCCGGGCCGCTTCATATATGAACTCTTCCATGAACAATTTTAGATTATTAGTTGAAACAAAAACTAAAACCAATCAGCTATATTTTACTTTTTAAAAACCGTTTTCCCCCCGTTTATCTACATCTCATCGTTAAAAAGAAAACACTTACAAATTTCTATTTGTTTCTATCAACTTTTCATGATAAAATGTGTTTGGAACATTCAAGGCTTCCGCGCTTGCGCGGAGGGGGACACCCCTCCCGCACCCACCCCACCTGTGGCCGCCTCCTCTATAAACAAAATAGAATCATTCAAACAAGCAACACCATTAGTCATCGATTCAATACATTATACAGCTCCCCACCCCCTGCGCCGCGTCATGGACGTTTCGACAGCGCGTTTCTGAAAACAGAAGTTGGTAACAGGGGGCCGTAACCCCCAAGGTTCCCCCGGGCCCGTAATTTTTCTCGGCCGGCCTGCAAATTTGTTGGGAATGGTATGTCGCTATATATCGTGTCAAATGCACTACACACACTTGTTTGTATGCAATACATGTGATTCAAATGTGTTGTCACTGGCATGAAAAAAAATATCTCAGGATATACCTGAAAGGGACAATGTTTGTGGAAATATGTTAAAAGCGTTCATTTTCTCTCTCCTCTCTATCTCTTTCTCTTCTTCTTATCTCTCTCCCTCTCCCGCTCTTTTTTCTTCTTAGGGAGCGGTTTGGACTGCGCAAAATTGTTTCCGACAACCCATCCCCTCCCCGGCTTTATATACAACAAAAACGCAACCACTTCTATCGGAAGATAGAATAAATAATTAAAAAAATGATGGTTGTTGGTCAAAAAATTTGGTGGCTAGGGGTGTTTTTGGGTCAAAAAAAATCACGTTTTGGCTATAAACTTAAGAATATCAAGAATTATTAAGTCTTAGCAAAAAAAAAATGGAATCATAATTGGCAATACTATCAAATCTCTGAACTTTAATTATAGATTTCTGTTTTATACAATATATTAAAGGGTTCTAGAATTTTAGCCCCAAAATCCACCCTTTTGTTCCTAAAAAAAAGCATCCATTTTATCCACATGTCCCACAAATGACGAGTATTACCTGAACCCTTTATTCAGTGTATTCATAAAACTATATCAATAACAAAAGGATACCATAAAAATACGATTGTAATATTTTACCCCTTAAAAAAATATAAAAAAATAATAATTTCGCTGAACGTGAAGACCAAATTTCAGTTTTTCGGCCTAGAAATCATCACTGCCACCAAAATTTCAACCACAACCAGCACTTTTCTAAATCTTATCTTATTTATCCTTCAAATAAAGGGTGGTTGTGTTCAAATGTTTGTACGGTGTGGAGGGGTACTCGAAACTAACCACTTTTCAAGGCTCGGCGGCTCCGCTACTTCTTATTTCTCTCATCTCTCTCTCCCTCCTTCTATCTAAATATTTCTTTGATAGAAAATCTGAATTGATACTCAATTAGCACACCATTTTTATAAATAAATATTTAAATCCATTCTTTTCTTCAGAAAGGAGAAGGATAATAGAGACAAGAAATTCAACTTTATATCAAACCGCTTTCATTATCCATCCAGGGATCTTATATGGTAACGTTTTCCCCATTTCTCCTCTTAAGTTTTTTGAGGCTATTATTGTTTTCTTCCAGCATGGTATCATTCCTGAATGGCTTAAGGCTAGAACTATAGGCGTATTCTCATAGTGTCCTTAAAGCTAATTGTATGTTACCCTTGGATAGCTTTGTTTTGCCGGGGCTCAGTTTATCGCCTTCAACAAATCTGACATTGCTCTTCCGACCCGTACACCGTACCCCCGGAGTGTCGTAACTGTATCCGTACCCGTATTCATGTCCCACCCCACACTAAAAAGCCATACCACTATATACAATGTACAAAATGTTCAAAAACATAACCCTGGTTTACTTTGCCGACATCAGTTTGTGCATGTGAGAAAAAGCCACAGATTAAAACGACAACCGAACATCTTGTTTGAGTTTGTGGAGATATTACAGCTACCCTAAACCAACGCTTGATTTATTCAACGTCAATGAGGACTGACGAAGAAATATGCGGAGTTCACCCCCACATTGGAGTACTGATAAATTGACGGTTGTGCGAGGCCCTAATGGTAATAGAGTTCGCCCATGATGTTTTGTGTTAACACTTAAGTGGACAGAGGTGCGGTGCAGAGGCGTCTTACTACTCCCTTACCCTGGGGGACAACATACAGTCTTGGCCCAAGATAAGCCAATATTGAAATTTTATTACAAAATGGCTTACAATATTGTACCAAGATTACTTGCTCATGGGCCCTAGCATGTACCAATATTTGCAACTACAATAAAGGGTCAATAAAGAGCCAACCTTATCCCCAATACTCGATCAAACATTGGACCAATTTTGCCCAAAATTATTTTCTTCTGGAAATTAATTGGCATCCATTTTTATTCCAATATTGTATTTACATGAGGCAAATGTCTGTGGTCAATAATATTCCAGGTAAAGCAAATGAAAATATGATCACATTAAATTAGCACTTAATTAAAAATTCATTCACTACCATATATAGGACGGAGCTTTCCCTCTTAACACAGGGAAAGTGGTTGCATACTACTATTTACAAAGGTACTGAAGGGAAGTTTATACAAAACTGTGTGACTTGGATAATAACCTTTTTTCTGACATGTACATTCTATGGTGTGAAGTATATCTATGGTTGAGTTAAATATGGTTGTGTTTACTTGCTTCCCTAATGAACCTATCCTTAAATGATCACCAAACTCATCATACAAAATGATATATGTGATGAAAAAGTTGGCAATCATTCAGAAACTAGCATTGTCAAAAACATAACATTTTGCTGAAAAAAATGATATGTCATTGAAACCACCCACACAACTTCACCACCTTGATTGTGTTAGCGGATGTGCCTTAACAACTTGAAGACACGAAGCAAAGGCCGATTGATAAGAGGGCGCACATCACCAAAAATCCTCCCATTTAATACACTTCGAATGGCTTAATATACGTTCGTTTTTCGACCCCACGTGATATTTGATGTTTGAACGAAATTCTATATAAATAAAGATGGAACTTTGTAAAAATCTAAGTCTTTGCATTCCCGATACAGTATAAATTTTGAATACTGACAAGTGACACCGCACCACTTTTTCAACTGATTTGTAATCGCACATTGCGGCATCCGGTCACGGGTTAACTTCCGGAGGCCTATTTTCTTGCCAGATTCCAAATTTCTTTGTTTTCCGATATTCCAATGCCCACCCCACCCCACACCCCACCCCACCCCCACCACCAACCACCTATCAAGTATTGACCATTGTCTACATATCATTTTAACATTTAACAATCAACCCGATACCTTCGTAGCCATGCCGCCCGAGTTGCTTACAGCCGATCTAGTGTTTTACCGAATACCACACAAAACGTGGAGCCGATTAGTGTCTGTTCGCCCATAAGGTTTTTGATCCATTTCTCTAGAGATCACAAATGAATCTTTCAAAGAATGTGCAATTTTTGAATATTCTAGTGTGTATGTTTACGAAAAGAGCATATGAACAGCGCTACCACTATTTGAGGCGATGATCAAGCTTTACTCTTTCCTTTCTTATAATTACCACCCTCACTGGAGACCGGTCCCCAACGGACTGCACAATATCTCCCACATGTTTTTGTATTTTGCCGAACTACCTACCATTCCCCGATCGTGGAGTGATTTAGTGTTGTGGCGCCCTGGTATAATTCTCCTACATATCGCAAGGACGACTTGTGGCGGCGAACTTTAGTCTTCTACAATTTAGGGGAAATATTGGAAGACGGTGAACACTTGTTGCTATATCACTCTTGCTGACACTTGATCAAAATTCTCCCTACCTGATGATTCGCCTGACGCGCCGTGACGCGCCGTGATTATTCGGCACCAAGCCCATACTTTTTGTTGGTATTTGGATTCAATCTTGGTAACGCAGTAGGCGACACAGAGATTGTATATAGTTTGTATGGATTTTTCGCATCCGCTTTAGTATATCGTCCCAGAAAATCTATTCAACCCCCACATGAGCATCACTTCTTCAAAGCACCTTTAATTACAGTAGTGTGTCTGTTTTTATTGAATACGAAGTAATGTTTGTCGAAGAAAGAAAATAAATTTCCACGCTATTGATCAACCGTGATCAGTCACGTATGTTTGATATCGAGTGACAATTGGTTTCATTTAGGAGGCTTAGTTTTGTCTAAAGACCTAGTTTTCATGACCAGAGACATTGATTGCAACTCACCTTTCCACCTTTGGGCGATGACGACTGCGCCGCCGATACAAAGTCGATAAATGCACTTGAAATAACTTTGCGGGTTAATTAGGACAAAATCGAAGCAGTCTGCGAAACCGACGGAGTTGCAGGTTATTACGCATACTTTGACAAAACATGCCGTCGGCGCGGCCTGCACTAGATCAAATGTTTTGATTCGTTGAGTGTTGATTTCAATACTTCTGAGGCCATCAAAATAAAGCGATATTTTAAGGTGTCAAATAGCGAGTTGTAAATTGTTTCACACGTTATTTTTAACCTTTGCGCTCATGCCTTATGACATAATCTTTTACAGTTAATCTTTTCGTCGATACTGACGGTCGAAGTAAACGTGCGGTTGAAATGCTGTGATTTAAATTGTAAAAACACCAATTGCCCCATAGTTACGTTGGTGTATGATTATCAAACGTGATCTGAATAAGTAAATCAAAATAAAAGGGAAATTACGTAGCTAAGAAGAAGAGATAGTGTTTTTTTAATGAAAAACTATCTAGCGATTTAAAAAACAAGAAAGGAATTCATACAAAACACACTGCGAAAATAAAGGGCTGGTATAATAAAAGGTTAGAACAATATTTATATAATATAATATATATATATATATATATATAATATATATATATATATATATATATTATATATATATATATATATATATGTTTGGACATCGCATTTGTTAAACTATAGTTCAATCCCGTGAGATCCACCACTTTTGTTACAGTATTATTACTTGATATAGCAGGACCTATGAAGAAAATCAAATGCAAATATGTATTCGTTTTTGGCTTTTCTTAAAAATGTCTCTGATTGGTTTCTAAACCCTACGAATAACTAATCAAATTAACCAGTAGTATCCAGGGGCTTAAAGAATAATACAAAGGATGCATTGTAGGTATTCCACAAGGATCACACTGACATTCCCTCGAGCACTCGTTCTTATCAATTTTAATAAGCTTTTCATTTTCCTACACTCCCCGGATAGAAAGCATTTTCAAGGTACACAGTATCTTCAAAACATGTGACTCTCTGGAGTGACACTTTCTTTAGATAGGAATCAGTACTATTCCAAGAATTGACAGGTTGCCAGTTGTGATCCGTAGAGTGCTACAATCCATCACACTACCCTCACATTTGAGTCCCCCTTTTGTTAAAGAAATCAACGCAATTTACGGGGCATTTTGTGATTCTAAGCACATGTATTTTTTGTTTATGATTTAATCAGGTATCCTCAAAAAGGTTATTTCAAATTTGAGTTGTTTCTGGGTTACTTTTTGATGTTATGAGCGAATAAATACAAAATTACAAATTTTATCTTTTTTTAAAATCAAATTGATAGAATATTGAATTTGCACATAAGGTTAAGCACACATACTATAGTTTGGGGCAAGCGGTTCAAATGATATAAAAGTAATAATTTCTTGAGGTATATTGATGACGAGGCTGTGTGACACGAAATGCCCTTTAAACACTTAAGTTAAAGATCTTCACACTCCCGTTAGTTGTATAAGGGGGGGAGGGGGGTTTACATGAACCCCACCCCCAAAACCACTTTGCCCGTGGATTTTCTTTACTGCTTGATGGGTACATTTTTCATGGAAAAATGAACAATGGTTTGTACCTATACATGGCTGCCAAAAACGATTTTTACAACGCGCACCCATTAGCCCGCCTAAAAAAAAAAACCTTTCACGAAGGACCTTTTTCCCATAGAATTTGGCTCCTATATGAGAACCGTTATATTGCTGAATAAATTTACAAAAGTTTACTCCAATACGATTAAGCTGCAAAACCACTTTTGTATAGGGCCACCAAATGTTTAATTATGCTAATTAGCCAAAATAAAATAGCAAAAAATGCAAATCAATCATCTTGATGATCTTTGCGACGGCATATTTTCGGATTCATCCATTGGTAAGTCATTTTAGATATCAAGAAAAAATGGGAAAACATGGTGCGTTTTCTTTCTGGAAATTTTCTTTAAGTAGTTTTTGTTTGTTTTTTTTATTTGGTTTTTATATTTATTTATAAAGAATTTTTTATTTTTTAGGAGATATATATTTTACTTATACCATTTGCAGAAATAGCTAATCTAAAAAGGCGAAGGGGCTACGAACTAAATTATTCGGTATAAAAGTGTTCGTCTGATTATTTAACAAACAAGGGGCACTGCCACACGACCTTTGCAATCCCAGGCCATATAAATAAATATTCATACATACATAAATGCAAGCACTTCATTAGGGCAAAGGCAAAACCAGTCTCAGTATGTCATCTGATTTCAGTATTACAAATACATTGACGCGGGGTTGGTTACAGTATAAGAAATAACAATATTGATATTGATAAAAGGCATGCATTACATGGAAACTTCTTGTGCAGTTTCATGTTATTCACGTCAAAAATACGAGATTCAGGGTCTAAAATGTTAGAGCGAAATAGAATGGATTGCAGGACAGTTACATTTTTCATAATATAAGGTTTGAAAAGCGAAAGGGACATAAAGAGATCTGATGATAATTTCATTTTTTTTGAAATCAAACTTACTGATTAACAGATAATGACCGAATCAAGAACCATCGCCTTTTTTCTCGATACAATGGAATACATACCAAAGTTGGATGCACATTTATATGAAATATAAATGACGTAATGGTGTGGTTAATGAAAAATGAAGTAGTGGTGGTGGTTAATTCAAAATGTCCCTAGTGCGAGGAAGGGGGACAAGGGAGTATCTATAAACCATCCCCACACCTTCCATCCTCCTACATGATATTGCGGCCTTAGCAAACGACAGACTGCAATCTGCCTTTTTTACAAATACAGTTGGGAAAAAGCAGGTCTGCAAATACACCTGTCTGGTTATACGTGATACTACTTTAAAGAATTACCACAAGAACAAAGTGATCAAGCAAATCCATAGTAGGCTGGAATTAAAAATCGAATTAGGGGGATGTTGGATAAAGTTACACCAAAACTTTAGAAGTGACGACATACCTGCTATATATTTATACGTAAAGTATTAAACAGGCTTAAACCATAAACACGGGACAACATCTGCCCCGACACATTCTCTACAAACTGGATAGGCTGTCTCCACGCGAGGAATGCGAGCCCGTGACGAAACCGGAAGTTGCACGCGTTCTTTTGCTCTACCCAAAAACATGCACTCGGTTGCACGGAGTTTCTATGGAATGGTAAACACGTATGCCTTTATAAAGTACCTTTACTGGTCAATATCTGAAAAAAATATCAAGCGTTTGCAAATTGGCATTGGAGTATGTGGCACGTTTGCCTGAAATTAACTGTGAGTAGAAGTAAAACAAATGTATTCTAGGCAATTTTGCGACCGAATTAGTGATGATACTGGTGGGTAAACGTTTAGCCTATACCACTGTACATAATTACTGTATGCACTTGATTGCCACAGTGCTGTGCTTCAAAAAATGCTATGACTCAGGGGAATCTAGTACGGAGCGTTAATAACTGTATTCACTATAAATTAGTATTTAATTCAGGAGTCTTTTCGCTGGATGCATGTAGAAATGGATCACAATTAAAGGGATGGCTTGTGATTTTACATTTATCACAAAACAGTCACGAGACTGCTATATTATCCCAAGGTCAGATCAAAATTTCATTCCTTCAATTTTAATTTCCAAGTTGATCTAAACAATGAATTTTGTGCACTATACGAACCCTAGACTGCAGTGCATTATCTTTTCTTTTCAAAGCGAGATTTTATCGAGGGTCGAGGGGTGTGGGGGAAGGGGGGAGGGGGGGGTTGTGGGGCCCATGGTCATTCCAGGAGTTCTGAATTGACCCCTAAAGGCTAACAGGACCAATTTTCAGTGAAAAGAAACCCCTAACGGGAGTCTAACGGAGCAAGTTTTGGTTAAATTATACTTAGTTTTCAGGTTTTTTGTTTTTTCTAAAGGACCAATTTGCAGTAAAAATTATACCCCTGCGGGAACTGTTCGCAATACGTGACTGAAATACCTTTAAAATAGACAATATACAAAAAATTACACTTTTGCTATATTGCAAGAAAATACCACATCGGGGTTTCTTTGCTGATGTGTTTAGGTTACATTTCTATTTATTTGTATATTGAACCAGTCACAATCAAACTGAATTTGATACCCCTAGAATTTCATTATTTGAATTTTATACCACTAGAGGTTGTCCAGCATTGCAGCATTGTCGCTTTTTGGGGGAAGGAGCATTGGTCCCCGACCTAAATACACGGAACCTCCCCCCCAGGAATTTTATTAAAAAATTGGGTCTTTTTTTATTTTTAAATAGAACGTGCGTGCCCCACCTCTATTAACGCCTGTCACAAAGTCAGTCGGTCATTTCCAGCCATTTTTTGTAACAAACAAGTCTCTGGGGCGGGGGGGGGGGGGGGTACCACCCCCTATGATTTTCCGTTTTCCACATCCGATTCTATAAATTTTGTACCACAGAAAGCTTTGCGTTTTCTCTTTCCATTGGTATGAAAATAAGTACCAAACATTCCCAATACGATGTCATAAGTTAAGGAAAGAGTGAAATACATGAAATCAAATATTTAAAATATCAATTTTTCTTTTTTTTTGATATTTTCAATTTACTCAAAAACACCATAAACGTCTGTGTAAAAAAAACCCCAGTAATATTTCCCATCATGTAAAGCCAACCGCCATGGAATTAGTACTCAACTTTTTCAGTTTTTGGTGATATTACGTCACTTTGAAGTAGGCCTAATGCTGAGAATATTGGTACGCATTTGCTTGTCAATGAAGAGTTTTTTAGGATGATAGCTATCCATTGGTACCAAATAAGTTTCTGTGGTATTCCGGCCATACTCGGGTGTTGCTACTTCTCCCCAAACCCATAAGGGGTACCCCCTCCGACCATCCATCACTTGGGAGCGTACCAAGTCAATTGCGGGCTCAGAAGGGGGGAAATGGTAAAGCGGAAAATATCTTGAAGGAAGAATTAAAAATCTATATATATCGTGTAATACTAGTAGTCAAGCACTTACTGCAGGTTCCATGGTACTGCATTGAATTATTGGTATGTGAGTGAACCTGAAAATGGCAATTTTAAAGACTTTTAAAACATTTTGAATCTTATTTTGTTCGAACCTACCGCCCATACTCGAAATCAAACCAATAATTGACAAAACCTGACATACGCGCGATTAATCGCCTAATTCTGTCCATTTTACGTAGTTTCCATATTCCTGTTGTACGTGCACGATGGGTTCTTGGGTAGAGCATAAGGGGCCGCAGTGCAACTTCCGGTTTCCTCACGTTCGAGCGCGACAGACTATCCAGTGTGTAGAGAACAGTGGCCCGACAAATCGGTGATGCTTCAGTGAGAAAATGCGGTCCTCTTTATTTCGGGAACTAGAGCGACAATTGACCTATGTTATCATGTAGTCTGTATGATTTTGCTCCAATGGAAATTGTCGGACTTAGTCATCGATACATATTTATTTTTCCTTCTGTGCCATTTCTGACATAGTGTGAACATTTATTATCAGGTGGGAAGCAGGTTTTTGTCAGGGTGATAAAGAATTCGATGTGAGGCATCATGAGAACTATAAAACCTGGTTATTCTTCTATATTTTTTATTATATGGTTAGCAACTGATTTGATACTTTGTAATCTTGGCCAAGACTTTCACACGCGAAACGGTCGAAATCGTAGCTATTATAAATATCAACCCAAACCCCCCACCACCACCCGGCTGAATCCCACTAACCGATATTTCCAGTGCAGTGCTTCGGTCTTCATTGGTATTCGGTAAGGCAAATTGAAAAGACGAGTGGGGCTGCACATGCAGACCAATTACCTGGTTGATAAAACAGTCCGGGTTTTATGCATTTCAAGAATATTTCTCGTAATTGCAGACGATCTTCACGGGGGTTGTTTTTCCTTAACGGGCGACAATGATTGTCATGCGTATATTGGCCAATCATGTACACACACAGGCCGTAGCCAGGAATTTATGCGGGGGTGGGGTCGATTTGCCAGAAGCGACTTTTGCGTACCAAAAAAAAAATTTCGGCTCGCTGCGCTCGCCGGCTGAACCAAAATGTTTACCGTCGTACCATTCGGAAGAGCGGGGGGGGGGGGGGGGGGGGGGGGGCGGGGGGGGGGGAGGGGGGTGGGGGGGGGGGTGAGGGTAATAAAAAAATTTCGTCGCAGAGTTGAGAAAAAAACAGTATAGTAACAACGACAAATCGTTATGCGATGGTTAAACAGCTGCACCACAACCCTTAAGACAAACTTTTTAATTGACAACACCGGGACTTAAAACATGGCAAAGCGGAACTTCAACAATCATAAAGCGGACCTTTTTCATTTTTGGGGGGGGTGCGGTCGAACCCCGCACCACCCCTGGCTACGGCCCTGTACACACACTATGGCAAACAATAATGATTGAAACGTAAAGAGGGAGGACATCGTTTACTCAATGAGCACGAGCTATATACTGTGCTTCGAGTAATCACGCCAGTCAAGTTGTATTAATTCAGAAAGACCTTGCAGCCCCGACGGAAGGCTGGTGAGTCGTGTGATCAGAACCGTAGTAATTCATAAAAATGGAGAATCGTGTTACTATGAGAAGCGATTTTGAAGGTAGTACTTCGTAAAAGGGAGTGATTTCGGTTTAAAACCCTTGCATCGTTACACCTTGACGGCTGACTCAGAGATTTCCCTAAGAGGGCGCCTCAATTTTCAAACAATCGGTTTTTTTTTTTGGAGTACTAATGCTTGTCCAAATACCCTTAACTAAACTGTGTGAAAATATATCACGGCCGGATTCTCACTCATGTGGTAGCCTATCGGCAGTTACACCATGTCCACCGCGGCAGCTATGCAACACTACACACTGAACTAATTGCGAGGCAGTAGCTGCCAAGTAGGGCTTACAAAGTACACAATTATTAGGTATACAGTGATGTGGCTACTCTGCTGTACCAACCCCAATGGCTCCATTGTAGTTGCCATAGGTGGAGAGAAGGTGGATGTTATCGTAGACAGACCGGAGTAGACACGCAGCTACCACGTAGCTACTCTGCGGTAACCACGACGCCATTTTTGAGAGTGGATGAAATTTCATGAAATGATTGGGGCTATGATTGTTCTTGTTTAGCATTTTTTGACCGTTTTTAAGGGAAAACCATTACGAAATTCAAATCGGGCATCATTCAAAAAA
>JAMKCH010021492.1:0-55108 GCA_023653785.1 Ophioderma brevispina
CTTTTTTTGGTCAAATCTCTTAACACAAATATTTTCAAAAACCAGTTAATATTGGTCACTTACCTGTCATACATGCAGTAAAGGAGTCACCTCATGTACAAATACTTCCACAGACTCAAGGAGGTTGGCTTTGAATTCAGGTTGAATTTGTACCAGCTTGGACTGCACTTGGCTCTGTAATGACCACATTAAAGATCAATCACAACAATAGATTCCTGATAATATGTGCAAATAACTCTAAAACATAAGCCCTACTCTATATAAGCCAATCATTCAAAAGGTCATTCGTAGCCAAACTAAATGTGGTGTGAGCCTATGGTCATCCCAGTATGACTCAAGGGTCACCACCATCCTCCACCTGGAAATAGATATGATGACTCTAACCTGTCCACCAAGAAAATGGGGTCATTAATTTTTCCTATGCCCCCCAAGTCTCGTCGTCAATCCATGCATGCATCGTCAGCATTGATAACAGTACTTTTGTAACTGTGTAAGAACAATGCCCCTGTGCTGCGTCTCATTCCCTTAAAGCTTTGACCATGACTTTGACTTGCGACTAAGAGCATATAGGCGCATTTTGGCATGATGGTGGGCTGATTGGAAACAATACTCTTAAGGTCCGTTCATCTTCCACTGCACTGCATTGTGTGCAGTAAATTTATCGCAATGTTCCGTCACTTCCTCCGCTTGCACTCCTAATCGTTGCTGCATGTCCCCCCAGGTCCCTGCAGGTCACGGGTTGCAGTAGGTTGCGAAACTTGGAAATTTGGCATACTGCACACTGAACTTGCACGCCACTGCATCTTGCTGCAGCATCGCCAGTTAACATATTTTTAACTTCGTTGATTACTGCATTGCATGCAGTACTGCAGTGATTGTAGTGAACAGATTTTTGTTAGGCTGCTTGCAGCAGATGCACTGCATGCAGTTAAGTATGAACGGCACCTTTAGGCGATGACTGCACAGTATCATCCCACATCATAGATATGTGATGCAATTCGGAACACCACTGTTGAATGTCGCATTCAGTGGGCAGCAAATGAATCCTTACCATCCATATGACTTACACTACCTTGTAATAAGGCACACCCTTGTCACCACAAGAGGTGACTCAAGCAAAGGACTCCAAAGGCGGTCTTGAAACTGATCAAGTGGCTTATCAGACTTTTTTTTCCAGATCGCATGACGAATACATACGTTGTGGTATTTCAAAGTTCCAACTATATCATTCTCACCTTCATATTTTTTTGGTTGCCTGGCCAGACCTTTCAATTTTTAGCAACACGTGGCACCTCTCCAAATTCACTACCAACTCCCTGACAAAAGATTTCAGACATTTAAACATTTTGTTGTGCTGCTCTTACCGCTTGCTGTGTTAGCTTCTGGTAGGAATAAATCGGGAGTGTGGTCTACTTTAAATCAGCTTCCTTCCCTTTTGAGACCGGATACTTGGAATTCGCAAACATTTCAAGCATTCTATGAAATAGAAAATATACAAAAAAAGGGGTAGGTATACCCCAAACATCTGTGTTCTTTTTCAGGGTAGTGTCACCCTAGTGCTTTTTGTTTTTTACCGAATTGTCTGATTTTTGCAACCATTTTAAACATCAACCTGTGTTCTACTATCGTTACCAACAAAGGGTATCCAATGCAGACAATCCCGATTTGTATTTTTTGCCGATTTCAAACAGCTATTTGTCCATTTATAGTCACAAAAACCACATTTTCTTAAACGCGGAATTTAGCTCATTTCACGCCGTCAGGCGCAAGGCATCATCGCGTCGCGCGGTTACTTTTTGCTGCGTATTGACGCCGTGCGCGTCTTTTTAAGTACTTTGCGCGAACGCATCTTTAAAAAACGAAAACATATTTGAAAATGTAACAAAGTGATAATTTAGACCAATGAAATTTCACTCCCTTTCTTCTGATTTCTGGAATTGGAGACCAAAGAGTTTGATTCAATAGTGCATAAAGATGTATTTTCATCACTTACACAACCTACCAATTTTTGAAGTTCAAAGATCACTTAATTTGAGAAAGAGACAAGCTTGAAATGGCGTGAAAAGTCACTTTTTTACTACAACAAACAAACCGGATTTTCTCTCAATGTCCATTTCGCACAATTAGGCAAATTTTCATCAAGATAAATAACTCCAAAAATAACGAAGTAAAGGTAAGGTTTAACTTTCCTACTATAGCAATCGTCTTCTCTAGGGACGTTTTTCTCAATTTTTCATTTTTTTGTCGATTTCGAACTACAGATATTTCCCAATATCATACCAAATTTTGGAAAGAAAGGTAAAAAAAATCAGCACACTTTTTTTGACATTTTCCTTATTTCCGAAAATCTCTATTTTTAAAAAAAAAAAAAAAAAAAAAAAAAAAAAACCTTCCCAAAGACAATTTGTCTTGTTTCTAAAAAATACATAAGAAATCATTAAATTTCCAATTGCTTTTTGTTATGCTGTCTGAAAATTTTTTGGGGCAAACTCATGTTTTTTAGTATTTTCCTCAAAAATACGGAAATTTTTACATTAATCTGATGCCATCATCGGTTCATCGTCCCAATTTTCTTTCTAGACAGTCCTTTTACAGACACTATCAAATCTTTGCAAAGTTACAAACCAAAATAGATACTACTTCGGAAAGCTCAAGAGGTTGACACTACCCTTAACTTACTATTTAGGTACTACTTTTGGCTACTTAAGTTCTTATTAGCCCTTGTAGATCATTCAGCAGTGGTAAGACACTGCTTTCTCAATGATGCCTAGGGTTCTAGGACGTGGTCTTTCGACAGCCAAGAATTTTTTGCCCATTCTTATCAAAACTGCTGCGATCACATGAATAGACATGGACCGGACCTTATCGTCCCCTCTCAAAGATGGGAGTATTTTTGTGGTTCATTTGCTCAAGCGTTGAACCATGGGGAGAGTGGCATTCCAGTTTTTAAATCAATAGTTCTATACAAATCAAATGCCCTGCCTGGACTCGGACAGAGGACATCCTGCACCCAAAGGATGTGCAGGACCAAAGGCAAATACCCTAACCAGTAGGCCATGGTCTCTCCACCAAAGAGCTGGACATTTTTTGGGGTTAAGAAAATTAACTTTCATCCCTATAGTCCACAACAGAATCACAATATTACATGGTCCATAATTAAGGAGGCCTCTCCACATTATTGTTTGTTTCGTATGCAATTATCCCATATAGCATAATACCAATCATTTGTTTATAGTAGTATGGTATTCATTTCAATGGGTTGTCTCATAAAAAAAGGCTTTTATTCAACAATAATCAATTCCAGAGTCAGCTGACAATGTGTCACTATGGATTTTTTTGGCAGGGGAAGAAGGTTAAAGCATCTAGACCATAACAATAATAAGGATCACTCACCTCTACTGCCCCAATGTCATATCATCCTAATCTCATTGTGTCGATGTTCTTCCAAGGTGGGCTGCATGGCACCCCGCACTGTCATCCTGGTCTTTGATGGCCGACTGAGCCTCCTTGGCATACTCCTGAGAACTCTGATATTTCAATCCATCTTCTGCGGTATTCTGGTTGAGAGGCTCCTCTAGCTGCTCTTCCATGTTTGAGCTTCTATATTGAGTGCGAGCTGCTACTCTCTGCCAAGAAAAAATATTAGAAGTCTTTTAATATTACCTAAGATTTAGCGATTCAAACATGTTACCCAGATGTGCGATCACAAATCAACAGATATGCATCCATGCGTCCGCATATTTTTTATCCCCGCGAGGGCGGCTTTAGCCGCCAGCATGATCAAAAACGTGGACGCATCGGAAGCAGAGTTGTTGATTTGTGATGAACCACTCTGTAACAGGTTTGAATCCCTTGCAACACAACAAAATCTGTAGAAACTTAAATGATAATCTTGTATAGAGTAACCTACTATGTCAACTTAATAACACTAAAATGTTCCCAGTTCGAAAAAAGCTTTCCCTACTAGACCTATATTTTTTTTTAAAACTCTCAAGCATTTAAAAATAGGTTTGTTGTTGCTTTGGTCAGTTGTAAACCTGTGTACTTGCTCGTACGCAGAGTTCTAAAAACGTGACGAAAACAGCGTGTGTTAACTTAAAAAAAGCGTACCCGTAAACACAGACCTTCCATGAACACTGCGCCGGGCGGGACGCGTTAATTTGCATAAGCAACTGGGGTTGATAACGAATTAACACGGTACGCTCCTGTACAAGAGATACGGTGAGTTGTTGAAATTAGGGGTTCTAACTTTACAGGTGTTTTTCATATCAACACAAATCATGATGCATCCATGCGTCTGCATATTTTATCCCGAGGGGGGCGGCTTTAGCCACCTGAGTGGGATAAAAAAATACACTGTGGGACGTATCGGATGCTGAGATTACCCCTTTCAAACACTTAAACGACTTTCTGAAAAATTTGTATACAGAGGAACCTTATTAGTCTCGGCGATTATTCCAGAATGTTACAATTCCACAGAAATCTTTCGTCCTAATTTTTGAAGCAAATAATCCAACGTAAAACAGTATTTTTGCAATGTTGTTTTGGCCTTTGGGAGGTTGCACCTGGTGTCCTTCGAGTACTCAAAGTTCAAAATGTGGACGAACAATGCTTGACTGAAGCGTAACAATAAATCACTTCTTTTGAACACGAGCAAGGTGTGGCACGTTTGACTAACGAACGACAATGCTAATCTTCTGTACAGAGATGGAAGAGTGTTGAAAACCTTTTAGGCAACCCTCAAACGATGTTTTTTTCTTGTACACAACATATCCTATACTTGTTGCCTAAAATATGACATGGCCTGTAACTTGCCAATTCATCACTCTCACGCCAGCTTTACCAAGTTTTCCATTGTGCTGAGAGCGCTACTAATAGAGTTGCAATCTCTGCAGATGAAATTGGTGTTTTAGGTGTTTTCAGCTCAAGGTTTCTTTTGGTGCATTTTAACACATCCCTTTATCATAACTACTTATGAAACCCACCTGTGAATAGTTCAATGGCTCCCACTTGCAGGGAAGGTTCCAGTTCTTCTATGTCTGTCTCAAGTTGCTGGTAACGCAGAATATCTGCCTTCCATTCTGACAGGATGGTTCGGTGTCTCAATGAATTTGCTGAAAAAGAGAAATAAACATTGTTATTGGTCAAATCCCATGAGAACATTTCACTCCTCAATTTTCAATTTAAACTTGTTACAGAATTGGCAAGCCTCCACATTTCTTATGAATTGGGTGCTTCACATGTAACCACTGTAATTTTATTATCTTTCCCTTTCCCTGAAGTTTGCCCATAAATGTTGAATGTTGCGCTTGTGCATTTGACCATGTTTTGAAATAAAACTCGTCGCAATACTAGCAGAGTGCTCTAACCAATTGAGCTAAGAATCCTTGTGGGTGGAAAGAACGATAGAGATGAAATACATAGATATTACGTCCAAAAGGTGTCCATCACTCTCCTCACCCATCAGAAATATAGAATAGTATATTTATTGCTAATTCACAATGATTAGAATATCCATCATGGCTGTACCAGAGCATTCTTTCTTTTTTTTGCGTATGAGGCAGCAGCTAAATTGTTGTGACGGATGGAGCCAGCTCACTGTTGATTGGTTGGGGGTTTGTGATAAGTCTGTGTCCACCAGTGGACAAAAGGTCAGGGCACGCATTGAGAATGTGATCCGCAGTCTGTGATGGGTAACCACATGGGCAGGCTGGAGAGGGCCGCAGCCCCCATCGGTGCATCTTGCTGTTGCCGCGACCGACTCCTGTGCGAAGCCGGTTTAAGAGGGTGACCCTTCCTTGAGTGGAAGATTGCTACAAGGTTGGAGTTTCTTCATAGTGTACTAGTGCGTTTTATGGGTCTTGAAGTATCTGGCCAGGCAGTATTTCATGTCTGTACGATGTTGAATGGGGAGCTGGAGAGTTTAGGCAACGTGTCGACGAAAGTCCGACAAGACACAGTCTCTGTCTGCCAGATTTGAAATTTGTTTTTTTTTTATTTAATTTTGGAAATATAATTCTTTTGTAAATTCCCAAAGAATTCACAATCTAATATAGTGGCTGGAAATTCATTTCAAGGACAATCAGAATAAACATACAATACCAGGGACAGCGAAATAAGCACCGCAACGTAGATTTGTCAAATTACCACCAAACCACTGCGTGCTAACGTCGCTTTCAAGGGGTGTACGGGGACTGTTCGAGAATAAATCCAACCAACTATAAAACAATTTTCTGCTGCCAAAAATTTTGGAATCTAATATATTTATGAAATCTTACAAATTGGCAGGTATGAATTGCATCACACCAGGGCTCCTAAGCTAGCTATATGAGCCACTAAACCTGCAACACGTGGCCACACCAAAAAGAAATCGTTACAAAAAGAGTTATTCACAAGTACGACCATGACGGCTTCATTCCTGTCCTCCTCCCACAAGAAAATGAAAGCCTGAGAAAATCTCCAAAGCCTCTTGAATCTTTGGTTGGTGTGGCTTATGGCATTGCTCAACATCATCTGGAGCTTCTGTATGTCCTTATGCTCTGTAATTGCTCTTGTAGTAGTTCTTGAGATTCTGCCACAGGAATGTGCTCAATCTTGGCAACTAGAAAAAGAAAAAGAAACAATTATGCAGTCTATAACTTAAGTAGATGAATAAAATGGGGGAAAAGATTGAGTGGAAATACGATTTGTTATGATCGAATCTGAAAATACTCCTCTATGTCCAATGTAACGAATAGAAGAGGATTACCACTAGTTGTACAAGACTGCTGTCACATTTTTTTCTCAGCTTTATCTTCTCTGGGGACGTTTGTCCATGAAGTCTTGCTAAAGAGGGGCCAGGTTGGCACCTACGCCAAAAAAGTTATTAAATTGGGTTATGGGATGGTTTTCGCTTGCAATCCCTTAATATTTCATCCAGCGGCGATCAAAAAAGAAACACGGCGTCCAAGATCCTGTAGATGATTTTTGATCGCATGGAAATTGTTGATAATCAGCACATTGTACAGCACCTTTTTCCTTGACCCAAACCTTCAAGAATTTTTTAAAAGGTGAGGTTGCACTATAAGGGCATCGGGAAAGCGACATACAAAGAATTACTTAAGAAATATGTACAAGTCAAAACAGGCAAACGTCTCGCACTATATTAAAGGATGCGTGCAGATTGGTGGCCAAATACCATACATTCTATGAAAATGAAGATATATATCAGAACTCTACCAATCACAAATTGGTGTAATGGATGAAACTGGTTGCATGCCCACCATATAGTTGCGAAGTACTGGCTGGATCAGAAAGGTAATTGTCGGGGTGGGATCAATGTTCCAAGTGGGACAAAAGGGAGCTGAATACATATTACACCCTGGACAGAAGATGGGTTGCATCTCGCGTGCACTTTTTATTTTTAAAAAGTAAGAACAAACAAAGCGATACCATGATGAAATGACTGTGAGGAACATTTCTCAACTGGTTTAACACTCTATTGCATGCCAAAAATTCTGCCTCCTACAGCTAATTATTATGGGATTATGCATCAATCTTCACATATATTGGACAAAACCCCAACTATCAGCTCATTAAAACATCCATTCCAATAAAGGCAAATGATAAAAGCCTGCTTGTATCAGTTGATCCGCAGAAAAAAATCCCAGTTTTCAAAAATATGTAATTTGATGAGCTCACAAAACCAAATGTCCTCAAATTGTCATTCAGAACTCCTCCAAACCACTGCGAGTTTAAGGCATCTGAGCTTCTGTAGGCACCAAACAAACGGTGGTGTTGCTCGGAGGAACAAAAGCTCACATTAAGCGATTGTCTACAGAGTTGCTTAAGGATGAGGAGCCAAGTCCCATCCCGAGAACTGGCGAAATGCAATTGTGCTGTCCAGAACGTTTTGTCAATGCAGAACTCGCTAGCTTCATATTCCATCCATAATGTTCGGACTTCGGATTCAAACGAAGTAGCAGCTACGACAGCGATAATGATTGGCCCTCTGATGATAGCAGGAACATCTTTTCTGGACACCTAAACGGGATGTTTTGATTCGGACTCGGATTCAGATACGTAAGCAGCTACGACACCATAAACGATTGGCCTCTGATGATAGCACGGACAATCGTTCTGACACCTAAACGGGATTGTTTTTGATTCGGACTCGGATTCAGAGGACCAGTAGCAGCTACGACAGCCATAACGTTGGCCATCTGATGATAGCAGGAACATCTTTTCTGGTACACCTAAACAGTATTGTTTTGATTCGTACTCGATTCAATGGACAGTAGCAGCTACGGACAGCCTAACGATTGCCCATCTGATGATAGGCATGACAATCTTTTCGGACACCTAAAAGGGATGTTTTTTTTTTTTAACTGGATCATCACCATGATCACAACAGTGAATTACTCTGTTGAAGTTCAAGTTGAACTTGAAGTAACAAGCAGTAGCAACATCCCCAAATTTCCATGTGACAGAACCAGTGAACACTTTTGATAAGTAAATCCACTATTTCTTCAAACTCACATTTTCTTACTAGCAATGTTTCTCCATGCACATCATTACACCTCCATACAATACGAAAAAATTGAGGGTCATGCCACAAACAATTTGCCTCGAAAAGACTAGAAGGATTAAAATAATCGGTTCCCACACCGCTTGTGTACGCCTGCCGTCGCGGTGTGTAATGATCTGCTCACTACCTTTGACCTTGATATGTTGACCTTTGAACCTCATAAACAAATGAGCAATCTTGGATTGCTTTGAACTCCATAAAACCCAGCGTGGTTCCATTGAACTTCAACTTTTTTCCAATGGTTTAATTTTACATTTTCAGCCTATTTTACAACTTGACCTCGCATGACCTTTGACATTGGTATTTGAACATCTTTGACCTCATCATCAACAAATGGGGGATGTCAGTTTGCACCTGTGACCCAATTTGGTTTAAATCCATCAAAGTATGTGGATATTACAGGCAAATGTTTACCCTTTTCACAACAGACATCAACACACAACAGACAACAGTGGACAAGTGATCCCTATTTGTCCTTTGCCTAAGGCAGTGTGAAGCCTTGAGTTTTATCCGAGTATCTATTTTGGTTTGTAACTTTGCAAATATTTTATATTATTGTATAAAAGTTATACATTTCTAGAAAGAAAATTGAACGATTAACCCGATGATGGCTCAGATTAATGTAAAACTTTCCGTATTTTGAGAAAAATACTAAAAAAAACACGGGAGTTTGCCCCAAAATTTTCAGACAGCTAACCAAAACAATTTGAATTTTTCATGAATTTCTTTAGTTATTTTTTAGAAACAAGACAAATTTTGTCTAGGGACGGTTTTTTAATTTTTTAAAAATAGAGCTTAAACTTCGAAATATCAGGAAAATGTCAACAAAGTGTGCTTTTAACTTTTCTTTTCCGAAATTTGTGAGTATATAGTGGGAGAATTATCTTTAGTTAGAAATCGCAAAATGAAAAATTGAGAAAACCGTCCCCTACAGAAGACCGATTGCTATCGTAGGCAAGTTAAACCTTGCCTTTTCGGTATTTTTGGAGTTATCACTTGCCTGAAAATTTGTTCAATTTTTGCGAAAATTGAACATTGAGAAAATCCGTGTTTTAGTAAAAAATGACTTTTCACTCCATTTCAAGCTGTCTCTTTCCTCAAATAAACTTTTCTTGAACTTCAAAATTTAGTATGGTTGTGCAAAGTGATGAAAATCATCTTTATTCACTATTGAATCAAACATATTTTGGTCTCTAACTCCAGAAATTAGAAGAAATTGAAATTTCATCTGGTCTAAATTAGTGCTTGTTTACATTGGCAAAAAATATTATTTTTTCGTTTTTTTCCAAGATGCGTCGCTCAAAAGTAACACTTTAAACCCGGACTCTTCATTACGCAGCAAAAACTCACCGCGCGACGCGATCGTGCGCCTTGCGCCTGGCGGCGTGTAGTGTGCTTAAATTCCCGCCTTTAGCCAAGCGGTTTTTGTGACTTTAAATGTCAATAGCTTGTTTTAAATTGGAAAAAAATACAGCTCAAGATTTTCTGCATGGGATAACCTTTGTTGGTAACTATAGACACAGTTTGATGTTTAAATGGTGGCCAAAATCAGAAATTCGGGTGTAAAAACAAAAGCACCAGGTTGACACTAACCCTTAAGGAGGCAGGGACACAAAACCGCATTGCTATCAAAAATGTTATTTATTGTTCTGGCGCATAGTCCTATCATGAATGAATAGGGATATGTAAAACCCCCCAACCAACCCCCAAATCTGGT
Organism: Ophioderma brevispina; assembly: GCA_023653785.1. Lineage (NCBI taxonomy): Eukaryota > Metazoa > Echinodermata > Ophiuroidea > Amphilepidida > Ophiodermatidae > Ophioderma > Ophioderma brevispina. The sequence continues at coordinate 10,284 of JAMKCH010021492.1, forward strand.
GAGGGACAGGCTGAGGACTACGGCGGTCCGGTAAGTTACGTATATCCTGTTTCTAAAATTAAAAAAAAAATTTGGTGGCAGCGTTGAAAATCTCAGACTGGAAATTACCGAAAGGCATTGTGGGAAAAATAGATTCTCCCGTAGAGATTGCGTGTTAACTTTCCGTGTCTTCGCGTACTCGAAGTACCCGACAAAAACGTTCATTTTCTCGCTAGGTTCTATGGTTCAGACCCACTTAACGATACTATTTAAAACAAACCATAGTACCGGACCCTCTGATCCAAAACTTAACTTCCATATAAACCCTCCGTTTTCCGGAGATATTTGAGATTTAGTTTCATTTACAACACACATTCTCTATGACGGACTGATAACGTTAATCCCCCGCGCAGTACCAATTTAACTTTCGCAGTCTGTGACACAACTTACACACTTTCTTCCGACCGCCGTAGGCTGAGAACCTGTGCACCTAATCCAATAGGCCACTGAGGCGCCAAACAAGGGTGGGCCAAACTGGGAGCCAGACAGAGTAGGAAATCCAGATAAGAGTTTCCGTAACTGGAATGTCCAATGAGTGTCACTAGATAGCCTTTGCTTTTACAATAAAACCTTAGGAAACCTAACGTTCCCTTATAGATACACTACCAACAGGCTAGGTCAAGCTCAAACACAAAAACAACTTCTTGACGACCATGCAGTTCTGTACTGAAAAATCTCTATTCAAGTTTTAACCCCGTCCAATCAAGACAACAAAGTTGATGTTGCCCTCGAACATGTAGGATGTTTCGACATGAAACCAATCCAGATTCACGATCCCAACCGAAGAAGCCATTTTCTTTCATTGTACAATGTACCAATGAGTAAGTATAAAACTGAATGTTTAATTACTGAATTAAAATAACAAAAATCCCCCATCTATAACTGAGAGTCCCCTCTGTGGCCATTCGAGGCCAAAAGACTACACTCAATTTGTCTGTACAAACCAATGCCCGAAGTACTTTGAGTGCAATACAAAGATCAGACAAAATGCTAACATGACCAAAGCTCCATTCTGAAGTAGATCGAAATTACACCTATGATCAATGTGCCCATGTTTCCACATGTATCATTACATCTCCATCTAAGAGGAAAAAATCGATGAGTTTCATTTTTTCACTCTCAAAGACACTAGTTGGTCACATATAGCATTCAACCAAAAGATTTGTATGTTATTATTCATTTGTCGAATTAAAAGATCCATGCAATCAATTAATCAAACTTAAAAGACACTATCACTGATTCACAATTGTTTGTGCAGTGTTTTATTTTTTGATTTTGAAATGTGATTCACTGTACGAATATTTCAAATGGCTGTCTATAGAAATTGACAAGTTTATTTGTATAAGAGTAAAGTTGCTGCCTCTAAATGGGAAAGGTTACAGCCAAACAGTTACATGATCTTCAAACACTGTAACCGGCCAGGTACTTACCTACATAAAAATGAATCCAAAAAACAATTCAAAACATTGGCAACTTCAAACTAGCACAAATTGTAGCAGAAGTCAAAAGTTTTTTCCAAGTCTGACATCATAAAACAGGAGCATTACGACTGCGGAGTCACAACAGCATTTGGTGATTCCGATTATGGATACCAAGTGTGTATGTGGTGTACAAAAAAACAACAAACCTATTGCAATGGGAGGGTTACAAACCACATTAATGCAATACAAATGTTGGCTAAAGCAGTTGGTAAAGAGAAGAGAGGTATGAAGATGTTAAATTGAAATGTGAATATCTTAATAAAAATAACAAAAGGATCTTTAAAATGTAAACTTGTGAATAAGTTTCTTCAGAAAATAACAGTGAAAATTACCTGTTTCTGTTTTCCTTTAGTGTTGTAATGACAAAAGTAGCCAGCCTAAATCATTAAAGGGAGAAGATCACAGTCAATTTTTTTTTTATTATTTCATTGTAAATTAAATTTGTTTCCTACATTTCAATTAGAAGAAAAAGGGACATTTTATTGATCACATAAGCAGCATTTTCTATTTTTCTGTTTTAGCTTTTCTGTTTTACGGTAGGTATATTAACTCAGATAAATTGATGGTATCAATGTAGGTTTCGTGTATTCTTTTTAAAGTTGACCAAAGTCTTGAGAGGATGGTTATACCAATGGTGGGAGTATCAAAAATTGTATTATGGATTCTTGATTCAGTTCCCACTTGGTTTGTGAGACATTTGCTGACGTTGTAAACTGTCTGGATATATAGGTGTGTTCCGAACATTTTAAAATATTGCCATCATAGGTTTGTTTGATCAAAAGCTATCTCTTGATAAGAACACACTGAAGACCTGTATCAAGTGTTATGAACAAATGATTGAAAGGATTGTTGTAAACAACATTCCTAAAAAATATGCATCTCGAACAACCTGAAGTGAGCAACTGCAGTCAATCCTGGTGATGTTGCATATGTTACAAATTTTTAAAAAAGAAAAGACGGTTTTTGTTGGCTTTTTTTTTGCCTTCATGGCAAATTAAGAGCCAGATGGCACTGCTGATATTCTCCTAATTTTAAATGACACAGTTTTGTTGAACCATCAGAACAGTCCGAATTTGGCATTATCGACATGGATGGAACAAGCCACAGAAAATAGACCTTTTCAAATAAACATATGAAATGTTCATTAACAAAATGCAAGGGAGGGGCCGTTCCTATCGCTCTCTTACATTACAAAGTGCTTGCTAGTAACGCATTAGCAAAGATTGAAATTTCGCGGCATGTGCTGACATGATTAATAACTAAATGAAAATAAAAATATTTACAGCTGCGAAACTGAAGAATGCCCCTTGCAATCGTAGTCCCAAAACATGAATCAAAGTTTGTCTGTACACATGCCTAAGTACTTTTTGAGTGAATACAACGATCAAGACAAAAGACCAACAAACCAAAGTGTATTGTAAGTAGTGGAAAAGCACACATATGGTTTTCAATGTCCATGTTTCACATTGTATCATTACACCTCATCTTAGAGAGAGAAATATCAAGGGTTACAACACCACCATTAATGCCTGATCCAGCCCATAGTTTGGATTGAAGGACCACAGTTTTCAACCCAAAAGATCGAGTTTATTATTCATTGTCTAATTTAAAAGAAAATGAAAAACATCCACTGGGATGAGCATACTAAATTGTTTAAATGTCAATGTAATCCCAGGTAACTGCTCTAACAAGTGCTAAACAGCAATTCTTAACTCCCAAAACACTCAAGTTTGTCTGTAAGCAATGCCCAAGTATTTTGAGTGCAATTACAACGATCAAGACCAAACGGACCAAACAAAGACCAAAGCTGCATTTGGAAGAGGAGGAAAAAAACACCTATGGTCAGTGCCCAGGTTTCACCTGTATTAATGACACTTCCATCTAAAAGAAGAAATTTGAGGCTTACACACCACACTTAATGCCGAGTGTCATATACTACAGTGGCCGTGTGACTGAATGTCTACCACCACTATTATTGTGTTTCGACCATTAGTGCTGTATGCATCATTTGTTTCAGCACTGTACCCAATGGCATCGTCTATAAGGTCACGGTTTATCCGTATGTGCTATGGTAGCTAGGAACTCTTCATGGGGGACTCTCAGTTGCTACCGCCCAAATACACAAGTTAACTTGGAGAAAGCAGTTCAAGCAAAAAAACATCTATTTTATTATTCATTTGTTCTAATAATACGAATGAAAACATCACTGATGTGCACACTAAATTGTTTAAATTTGTCCATGTCAATCCCAGTAACTTGCTCTAACAAGGCTAAAACAGCAATTCATACTTCCAAAAACACTAAAGTCTGTGCAAACAATGCCGATGTACTTTGAGGCACTACAGAGATCAAGAGACAGAACCAACAAACCAAAGCTGCCATTGTAAGAAAAGGAAAAGATCACCTTATGGTCAATTCACATGTTCGAAGAAGAAAAATTGAGGTGGTTACTGCCACCTTTATGCCTGTCCAAAAGACACTAGTATGATTAAAACAACAGTCAATCAAAAAAGTTTTGTATTTTGTTACTCATTGTCTAATTAAAATATGAAAACTAATGGAAATATTAATTGATATACATTTCCAATATATTGGAAATATCTTATTTTCTTGGTGGCAATTTCATTGTATAGGAGCCCTATACTAGATTTGACCATGCATTAATACGAATTCCTGTCAAACATAAAACAAAAAAACACGTTACAGCAAGGGAGTTGTGTCCTTTTTAGACGGAAAGGTTACAGCCAAAACAGTAAAGGACTGTAAGAATGAATTTCACAAAATTGGTAACTTCAAATGCAGACATGTAGCCAGAAATAAACTGCTCATCATGGTTACCAGTAACCCCCCCCCCAATTTGGCCTTACGATATACGCTAAAATGCAAAAATCAGTATAATGAATGTTTCTATTAATGGGTCGACCATCATATTTCCATCAGTTTAGTGTTTAATCAAAATGAAAATACCACATTTACCTGTGTTGCTGCCAATTGTTTACCAAAGTCAAAAAATTTGTGCTTTAGCAATTAAAATAATCTTCAAATAGATTTTCTCAATAAAGCCATTCTCTACTTATATAAATGAGTCATGGCCAGAATTTTATTTTTTTAAAGGTGACTTCATGAAAAAAATATTTAACAGAATGTCAATATAAAAACTAAATGAGTTTATTAGGAGCGAGGAGTAATCTCTCAGCATGCTATCTCTCAGATGCGGAAAGGTTACAGCCAAAACAGTAAAGGACTTCAAAACAGGTTCTACCCTAAGAAAATGAATTCCATGAACCAATGAAATAATTGACAACTTCAAACTAGCCAGAAATGAGGCAGAAGCAGACTGTGCTTGTCCGAGTCTGACATCATCACTTGGATTACTACAACTACTATAACTAAGGCCAAAAAAAACTGGTTTGTTCTCAAAGCTGACGCCGAAAAATTGAAAAAATTATGCGGAACTTTTTCAAAAAAAAAAGTCATGAACTCCGATTTTTGTGGAAAAAGAAATTGTGAAAATGCACTATTCACGCAATCTGCGACTATCGGCGGGGATGGCTTTTCTTCTACTGACTATTTTTACGTTATGTAGACGTGAGTGCAGAGACGAGGATTAACTGGGCACCAGCGTGTGAAGTGAAAACACTCACACCAAATAAATGCCAATCTACTTCGGGTAAGATGCAGGCGCGCAAACGGGGGGAAACTGGCACTAAAGTGGCTGGTTAGCGTCGCATATCGCAAAAAAAATCGGAAGAGTTCAAAATCTCGCATTCAACAAGGTATATTACGTATATGAGACACTTTATTTACTGGTATGCGGGTAATAGGTAAAGTGCAATGTGCGTCTACTGTGTTCGGAAAGCTGAGTAACGATGGATTACGTATTCTCCAAAGTGAAGTTGAATCTGCACTTATAACAAATTGCATTGCACCAATCCTAATAAAGCCTCTGACTTGGGAGGTCCGTGATATCAGGGACATGTGGATTGGGTGTTTTCCAAAAAAAAGGGGAAGGGAGGTGATGACTGATCGGGAATGAATCTCACACATCAAGACAGACCTTCCCTATTAATTTGCAACACATAAGGTTGAATTGCTAAAGAAATGGGTGATAAAACAGAGGAATTTGATATTTATTGCTGAGCGCCTTAGAGTTAACAATTAAAAAAAAAAAAAAAAAAGCATACCGACATTACTTTTCAAAACCCGCATCAGCTTTGAGACAAACCATTTTTTTTTTGTTGGCCTAAGCACATGATAAGACACAAAGGGAGTGGCGGGTATTTGATTCTCTGAATCTAGAAAATGGAGTTGCTAAGTAGGTCCATATTGCCTGAGTAAGCATTTTCGGGAATTTAAAAAAAATATTTTAATTTCTTCTGGATTTTTTTTTTAATGGGGTGTTTTTGTTTGATGTTTTTTTCTTGCTTTGGCTTGTTGGTTCTTGGATTTTTTTACTTTTGAATTTCTTTGTTTATTTTTAATTTTTTTTAATTTAAATTTTAATTTCTAATTTTTTTTATGTCAGATTTTGTCATTTGAATCCTTGAATAGCTTGTTCACTATTTATTTTTTAGCTAACAGAGAATGGTGCAGCCCTAAAAAGATTGAAAAACAGCTCCTCAGTCACAATGCATAGAAGAGCAAAAAGCAAGTAAACTAACAACAACCAAAAAGCGTCCCTGTATCCAAAACATGCAGTTGCTATAGGTCCCATACAACCGGATCGCCTTTGTTACCAAACAGACAGATAACACAGGAACCCAATCACTGTCCTGATTCACCGCTAAAAACAAAGATGTTGAAAGAAACTAACACATGACCAAAGAACAGCTTGTAAGGTTTTTTTTTTTTTTTTTTTAAAACACTTGGGGGCAGAAATAAAAAATACTGTTTCGCACCTGGGGGCAGACTGTCCCCCAAATCAACATGTGACACAATTGGGTCATGAATGTGACATCAAGGATTCACTGGCTTGGTGCAAACAGGGACCTTTATCTCTTTCCCAAGTACAGAGGCATAATATACTAACCGGCATGGTTGCATGTCCATTCCAGCTTTGCCTTATACGTATGGTGATGGTGGTGCTCCTCATCTTCATCTGGGCATGTCCAAAAACTCTTTAAAGCGTTGCGTCCCCACGGCTACATTAAGACTGCCTCAAGCACACAGGCAGATGGCCTCTTGTTCATGCTTACTGTACGTCATCCAGATGGGCGCATCACCCTATAAACAGACCCCCACATAAATACCACAAGGAATGAACAAAGAGGCATCCCCATTTGACACATACCTTATACATCTTGGAGTTTTCACTAATTAAAATCCCAGGTTTACGCCTTGATTATATCCACTTTGTGATGTCCTTTGATCGCATTTGAATCAAGTATTCAAAATACAATCATCGTCTTCCATCATGGTGCGAAAAGGGTCAAAACGGTCACCTATGGTCATAGAGGTCAATCTGTGTACACAGACCAATATCAAAACAAGGGGGTACATCTTAGATGTGCAAACTTAACAAACACACTTACCAAAAGCAAAAAACACCTGACACAGTTAAATTTTCACGAAAAAAATTCTTGGGGGGGGGGATTCCTTTAACCCCCTCGACATTTTTCATCGATCTCACCTATTTGTTATTTTTTCACGCCAAAACTGCATGACTTTTTTTTTGAAGCCTCGTGCTCAATTTAAGACCATTTTGAAACAAATTGGAACTACGGTTAGACACAGCGTTCATAATCGCGCACTGTGGCATTTCCCATTGAAAATTACACGGAAAACAGCAGAAATCCAGTTTTTTCGTGCTAAGGATACGGTTACACTATGTTTTATCTTATTTATTTGTATTAAGAGCATGTGTGCGCATACTTGACACACATCATGGCAAAAAATCCAACTTTTGCTTGAAAAAAAATGGCGAAAAAACCATTGAATTTTGCGATTTTAAAAGATTTTTTCGCCATGTTTGCATGAGTAATGTTTGTCGTCTACAAGGTAGGTTGGCACTTTTTTTGGTATCAATCGACTCGGGATGAGGGTCATAGGTATCATCAGTACCACACATATGATAGGTCATCAAATCTGTTTTCCAAGATACTAGGGGTGGAATCCGCCCCCCCCCCCTTAAAAAACCAACCCCCACCACCCCCCTTTTTATTCATTTTTTGGTTGAATTGTTGAGGTGAAATTTCATCACCGATAATTTTCTCATTCTTTCGGAAGGGAAATGTATTTTTTCTTTTTGGGAGTGGGTAGGGGTGTTATTTCTTTTTTGGGAGGATAGGAGTTTCTTTGGTGGAAGGGGTTGTTTGTTGTTTGTGTTTGGGTTTGTTTTTTTTGAGGGGGAGGGGTATTCTTTCTTTTCGGAAAATGGGAATGTATATTTCTTTTTGGGGGGTTGTAGGGGTGTTGTTATTTCTTTCTTTTTTGGCAGGGATGAGTATTCTTTTTTTGGAGGGAAAGCCGCGATTTCCTGATTTTTAGACTACTCCTTTTTTAACTCTTTTGTGAACTGCAGAACTGTCACATCAGGTGGCGCGTGGTGTTGGCCTATCTGTGAAACCTCAATTCCCCACAACGGACTGTAACTGCACCCCTGTTTCCAATGCCGACATCTCAGGTAGAGTCTGCTCTTCACTTCCGATGTCATGTGTAAATATGCTACATTAAAAACATGCACCAAAGCCACTCAGCACACGCCTTTACCTGCACAATACGACATAACCAATCAAATTAAGCACCCATGGACCCTTACACCCACGCGGCGGCAACGTCTAGGGCTATAGCGGCCATGTCCGAGTAATTACACCCGCCGGAATTCAATAGGCAAATTAGCTAGTCTCTTTAAAATCCACTTAAAAGGATAACCCTGGAGGATATAATTCGGTCTTCTTACATTCGGTCTTGCAGAGGGGTCACCCTGCACCTAAAGCTAAAGTGACTGATGGGATGTGCACTTGGCCAGCAGCCACAAGATAAGCGAAATGATTGTGACGATTTTTTTTTTAATGGCGGAGTTAATAATTAATAGGCACAGCGCTTGGAGGGACTGTTTACAGTGAATAAAGCGCCTATATAAAAAATGATTATTATTATATGTAACATTTTAATATCTCTTGATTATAAAATACCTATACTGAAACTTTATTGTCAACATTGCCAAATTTTGCGACAGAACCACTATACATCCATATTTTCGGTCCAAAATAGGAACGTTAGCCAATACATTTATAACCTTAAAAACCATTTTCAGTTTTCAAGCATGGCTCGAAAAAGTGGGGAATTTGGGCAGCTCCTTCCCGGGAAAGCTGGAACATTGGAAGGAAAACTTAGCCAGTTGATGGGGGAAATTTATACATAAAGATACAGCCCACTGTCTCAAAAAATGGTACAATCAGAAAAAAAATTGGTAAATATGAAATTTCACATAATAGTCACTATTACTTGGTATAAGATTAAAGAACAAAGACCACAGGCTTTCCAATGGGTTTGGTTTATCTTATCTCTTTTGTTCAATCCAGGATTATATAATCAATTAGAGTGCGATAAACAAAAAACAGATTTTGTGCACTTGTATGCATGGACAGGTTGCTCTTCGCCCAGTGATGCCATGCTGTTTGGAAGCTCACAAAAGATTGCAACTTGACAAGAGAAACACCAACTCAGATTAAAGTAACAAAAGAAGTCTAGTGTGATCGACACACGTTTAATAAATCAACATAATCAGTTCAATGATAAATATCTTCTTTTCATAAATAATAAGCAATACAAATATCATTTGCACGGCAATGAAATGGGACTGGGAGGGGAATAGTTATCCATCAGTACCACACATATGATAGTTGATTCAATCTCGTTTCCGAGATACTGGGTGGAATCCGCCCACCACCCCCCCCCCCACCACCCCCCTTTTATAATTTTTTGCTGAGACTTTGTTGAGAGTGAAATTTCATCACCGATAATTTTTCTTCATTTCTTTGCGGAAATGGGAAAGGTATTTTTTCTTTTGTGGGTAGTGGGTAGGGGTGTTGGTAGGGGTGTTATTTATTTTTGGGGAGGATAGAGTTTCTTTGGTGGAAGGGTTTGTTTTGTTGTTGTGTTTGGTTTTGTTTTTTTGAGGGGAGGGGTGATGTGTTAGGTTGGTTTCTTTCTTTCGGAAATGGGAATGTATTATGTATTGTTGGGGGTTGGTAGGGGTGTGATTTCTGCTTTTGTGGAGGGGATATGAGTATCTTTTTGGAGGAAAGACGGCGATTTTCCTGCCCTTTAGACTCCTCCTTTAACTCCTTCTTGAAAATGCCGAGAACTGTCACATCAGGTGGCGCGTGGTTGTGCACTATCTGTGAACTCAATTCCCCACCAAAGACTGAAACTGCACCCCGTCTCGATGCCGACATCTCATAGCAGTCTGCTCTCACTTCCCTATCTTCATGTACATATGCTCCTTAAAAACATGCACCAAAGCCACTCAGCACATCGACTTACCTGCACAAGTACGAACATTAATCCAATCACAATTAAGCACCAATGGACCGTAACACTCACACGGCGGGCAACGTCAGTGCTATAGCGGGGCAATGTCAGATTGTATTTACACCCGCCGAATTCAATAGGCAATTAGCTAGTCCTGAAAATCCACTTAAAAGGATAATCTCTGGGGATTATAATTCGGTCTTCGACGTTCGGTCTTGAGAGGGTCACCCTGCACCTACAATCTAAGTTGCTGATAGGGATGTGCACTTGGCCAGCAGCCACCTAGATGAAGCGAAATGATTGTGACGATTTTTTAATGGCGGCCCGTACGTATAAGATAGGCAAACAGCGCTTGGAGACTGTTTTACAGTGATAAAGCGCTATATAAAACTGTTATATTATTATGTAACTTTTTTACATATCTCTCTGATTATAAAATACCTATACTGAAAATCTTATTGTAAACATGGCAAATTTTTCGACAGACACTATAGCATCCCATATTTTCGTCCAAAAAATAGTAAGTTAGCAAACATTGCTAACCTAAAAACACTTTTCAGTTTTCAAGCGGCTCGAAAAAGTGGGGAATTTGGGAAGCTCCTTCCCGGAAAGCTGGACATTTGGAAGGAAACTTAGCCAGTTGGAGGGAAATTATGACAAAGATACAGCCTGTCTCAAAAAAATGGTTTACAATAAGGAAAAAAAATTGGTTAAATGAAATTCAGAATACGTCACTCTTACTTGTATAATATTAACTAAAGAACAAAGACAGGCTTTCCAATGGTGTTGTTTCATCTTATCTGCTTTTGTCAATCCAGAGATATAATCAATTAGGGCGATCTAAAAAAAACCGATTTGTGCCATTTTATGCATGGCACAGGAGTTGCTTCGCCCAGTTATTTGACATGCTTGGAAGCTCACAAAAGATTGCAACTTGACAAGAGAAACAAACAAGATGATAAAGAAGCAAAAGATTAGTCTAGTTTAGTCGACACACGTTTAATTAATCAACATAATCAGTTCAATGATAAATATATTCTTTTTCATAAAATAATAAGCAATACAAAATAATGCATTTGACACGCAATTAGAAATAGAACTTTGATTATGCAAAATTTGTAGCTGTTAAAATCATGAAAGAAGGAATATGTAGGAATGTAATTGCAAAACCAAAATTAAACACTATAAATCCAAAGAATGGTTTTACAAAATATCCATATCTTGGTGCATTACTAATGTTGAAAGTCAACAAAAATTTGAATTTTGGAAGCAAAAGTTCAAAGTTTGGTAGGAATTTGCGTTTATGATAAATTCAAGACCATAAAAACTTCTCGTCACGTTGCTGTACGCCAGATGTTCGCTCATGGTCTTTCCTAAGTTCTAAACAAAAATTATGTCGAATGTTATTTAAATTATATGAAAGCCAGAACTACTGGACATAACTTCCACCCATTACGTAGCTGTTTTCGTATCTTTAGAGTTTCTTTATGGAGTTAATCCCATTTAAAGATTTTCATATCTGGTCAAGTTTGTGATATAGACTTATGTTTAACAAATTCGTTCACCGTGTTTGTTACTCGACCAGAAGTGGCACAAACTTGGTTTTGTGTTCCGCAGTTACAACTGGAGTTATCTCTCGATTGCAACAAGCAAATGAAATGAGATGAAACAAAAAATCATGGAAAGCCTGGTATTTTCTTTTTAATGTGTGTACAAAAAGACACTTACTATGTTGAGATATCATATTGAAAAAATCGGTTTTGATTGTACCATTTTTTTAGACAGGTGTACAGTGGGAAATCGGTGAAAAATTCAACATCTTCCCAGGAAATTAAATTTTTCCAAACCCTGGCTTTTCAAGATATTTTCAAAATATACTACTGTTTTATATAGTAAATAGTATACAACATGTAGTTAAAATATCGGATTTTGCACTCAATTTTAATTCCCCGAATAACAAAATATCTATGAAGGGAAACTTAACGGTCCATGTTACGACTTTCTTATTGTGAGAGTGGACCTTTACCTAAATCTTCACTAGGTGGATTGGGATTTCAATTGTATTGATCACACTGCATAACATATCCATGGACAAAAGAAAAAGAAAATTATCCTTTTTTTTCATCTTTACTATTGCGCCCTTTGGTCATGTGTGGCTCACCGCAAAGCTAAAATAATACAGCAAAAAGAAGGATCTTATTGTGGAAATAAAACCGTTTTTTTTCTAAATGTCACTTTGTATTTATCTCTCTGCTTCTTTCCTGCTATGGAAGAAAGAAAATATTGAATCATAATGAGAGGTTGTGTGTGATTGCACGCATCGTTACATGATTCCTCCCAAACAAGTTGAATCTGCTCATTCCTGCATATGTTCATCAAGACTCTGAGTCTTGTCAAATGACTGTAAAAGTCAACCAAAGTTTGATTTAAATCGTCTTAGCAGAGTCATCAGAGTGCCTTTACTACAATAAAATTCAGTAAGTAGTATACAAATATACATGGTTGGAGGGGAATAGTGCAATCTATTTTACCGAGGGGGATGGCTACAGACCTATCACCCCGAACCGAAAGGGTGAGTGGGGGTTAGGCCTTAGCCAGTAACCGAGGGAAAATAGTTGCCTACTTCCCCGACATAGAATGTAGTATTTGTTTTAATACACCTAATAAATATTTATGAGATAATGTATTTTCAAAGTGCCTTTGGAGACCATGTGGGGTGACTGTAAGCTTTTCTTTGCATAGAACTCGCCATTCCATTTTACGAACCTCGCAATGTAGCGTAAATCACCCCAACATGCCCAACAACTCGTCCCCAAAACAAAAGGGGGGGGGGGGGGTGCGGCACATGAAGTCTATCTGACGTCTAAGCGTCAGCTTCCGCACGAGAACTTCCTTTTTCCGTACACTAGTATGAAAAGATGTGACACAGCCTTCCGCCGACAACAATCGCGTGTGTTGTGCATCTTTATTTTGGTATTAACGCCAACATTTCGGCGTATGTCAAAGACGCTGACCGTCTACTGGCGGCGGCCATTTGTGTTGTTGTTAACCCGGAGGAAGTTCCTTCTTTTTAGGAGGAACCAAAATAAAACTAACAATGCGTGACAAAATGCTAACATGCCTCTGGGTACGATGAGATAGGCGAAAATTAGTAAAAAAATACTGCATGGGAATAGCTCAAATTCACTGATAGCTTAATTTATCCCTGTGTCCGGCGCAATTGACCAAATGAAATGGAAGCACTTATGCCTATTATTCATGAATATTTATAAGGTGTAATAATATATTTTATCTGTCGTAAAACACTGAACTGGTAGCATATTCTACATTTTACTCTGCTAAAACACTTTTATATCAAGCTTCGGCTTGTTGGTAAACAAACGGACAGTCATGCTGTTGATACTTCTACATGTGCGACGCACTGATCCTACTCAACTTCAACTAAGTATTAGCATTACAAACTGTAAACGGAATACAGCCATACATTTTGATGCATCATTGTGCAGGTATCTACCATCTTTGCTTTAAAGAGACACTGGTACATTTGGAAAATAGTGCGCCTTCAAGATTTTTTCAAAATCGATATTTTTGCATGGTTGTAAGGCTTTTATATACAAAAGCTCTCACCCGAAATGATTAAGACCAAATCAGCTTCCTTATGGGTAAACAGAACGATTTCATAATTTAACGTCACCGGCGACGTTAAATTCAGCAGACGACGAAAATGGCGTTAAACACAAGAACACGCATGCCGTATGCATGTTTCCCACGCTATGCACACTGTTTGACCGGTCTATAACCTTTGTGGTTTTAACATCAGTGAGTACGAGTCAAAAATATTCAGGTAATATACACATTTGTTGATTAAAGTTATGGAAAACTTAAAAGTTGACCTACAAATTACCTGGATGTCTTTATCCTCATATCAATGTCCCTATCTGTTTTGGGGTATGTTATTTTTATGTGTAAAATATATCTCTGTTCTTCCAATGGCCTAGACTATCATTTGAGAGCAAATTGAAGAAATTTCATATTTTGTGAAAATGTGCCAGTGCCGCTTTAAATGAGCAATAACATGTACTTCGTCAATCATATTACGGTTTGAAGTACATTTGTTGATTAAAGTTATGGAAAACTTAAAGACACTATCAGTGATTTGAAAAATATTTGAAATTTTGCAGAAATAGCTTCAAAGTGAAGGATAAGTCTGTAGAATTCTCATAAGTTACCTTTTCCAGCTGTAGAATTGACAGAAAAGGAAGAAAACGTCAGTGTTCCAAGATACGATTCTCCATTCAATTACGTGTTGTAGTAAGTGTCAGAACGGACAGTAATGACTAAAATCCCTGATTCTGTCCTTATTAGGTTGTTTCTGGTCTTATCATTTGCAGGGTATGTTAGGATACCTGTACTTGTTACATACATGCAAAATCTGATTTTTGATGATTTTTTCGATTTGCTGATTTAGCAAATCACTGATAGTGTCTTTAAAAGTTGGCCTACAAATTACCTGGATGTCTTTATCCTCATAACAATGTCCCTATCTGTTTTGGGGTATGTTATTTTTATGTGTAAAATATATCTCTGTTCTTCCAATGGCCTAGACTATCATTTGAGAGCAAATTGAAGAAATTTCATATCTTGTGAAAATGTGCCAGTGCCGCTTTAACTATCTGCAAATGTATTATCTTGACCTTGTTAGTGCTATCACTTTTTACCAAGGTTTTCTATGATTTACCTTCACCGCAGAGTTTGCTTTCTGTCAATTTCAATGTCAGACTAAATGCAAGAAAATGCTTTGGAATTCATAGCTTGGATTCAATGCTGAACACAGGCTACCAAAACCAAGTAAGCTAAAATAATCCATACTTCCTTTGCTTTAAAAACTGTGTGTTCCCAGTTCTTAAAGCATCATAGATACACCATACAAACATCTTTAGCCTTCTAAAGGAAAGGACAGCTTGTGCACCGTGGCAATTGCCGAGGCAATCCCGAGCCAGTAAACATGTAGAGGTTTAGCAATAAAGTCACATAGCATATCCAATTATTAGACAGTTTTTTATGACAATGTCTTTCCTGGGCATAGTTTTCAAAACAAGCTACATCTCATATCCATTTTATAAGCCTGTATGCTTTTATCAGAAAAGGTGGTTTTAAAAAATGGATCTTAATAGAACATTTCATTTAGCTTTGAATATTTCTGCAACTCTCATAATGATCTTGTATTACTGTCAAACAGTGATCAATGGTATAGCCGCAGCCAAATTACTGATAACTCCACTGTGGAATAACAGCAACAATATACACTGCTTTATAGTTGACAGCAATACCAGTGAAAGAGTGACATTCTTTCAAGGGAGTCAACATAACATATGCAGTATTCATATTACTGTGCCACTGCAATTACACGCTTTTCTGATAGTCCCAGACAACAGCACTTCTTTTTTCATTAACACTGAACGAGAAGGGGACTTGGTTCACTGTCCAAACAAGTACATGATGATCAATGGGCAGAGTAAAACTTGTAAAGTCATTTTCTTGCACAGAATGCTCCAGATAAATCTTCAAGGCAATGTCAATATTTTGATAGGTGAGACACCATTGTTAGAATCACCACCCAGTTGCCCAGAATTTGTTGAAAATTACCAGCAGAATGATTCAAATTTTGCCTGGCCAACCGGTTGCAATGATACACAAGGCTACCATGATAAAATCACATGCGCTCCTCAGGATGAACATGACAATCCAGGAACATGTAGGCTTGACTTTGAAAACACCTGCAATGCAACTATTGGTTACAAAGAGCTGGTATATCAGTGCCAGGTTGACAATTTGGTGAAAACGATAAATATCATGATTACCTACCCTGCTGTGTTATCTATATTGGATCTAGCACACAATAATATCACAGGATTTAAGGGCAGCCTGTTTAAAAATTTGAAAAATGTGCAAAAACTATACCTTGAGGGTAACATGCTGGAAATGTTACAAGGCAACATATTTTATGGTCTTAGTAATCTGTACGAGTTGTGGCTTAGTGATAATAAGTTGGCAAAACTTAATGTGAATGTATTTAATGGCTTGTATACTCTACATAAATTATACTTATTTCAAAACCAGCTGATCATGTTGGATGCAAATGTGTTTCAGGGTTTGCTCTGGCTCACACATCTGGGACTTCATAACAATAAGTTGAGTAGCTTGCCAGGTGAATTATTTGCAGGATTAAACCATCTATATCAACTATACTTGGATGGAAACCAACTGGTCACACTGGAAGAAAATGTTTTCGACGGGTTGTGGAGACTTGCATACCTATCCCTTCATAACAATAAGTTGAGCAGTTTGCCAGGATCATTATTTGGATGGTTACAAAATCTATTGGCACTATATCTGGATGGAAACCAGCTGGTTACATTGGGCAAGTGGGTTTTTTACAGTTTGTGGAGGCTCACCTACCTGCCACTCCAAAACAAGTTGAGCACATTGTCAAGAGAATCTTTAGGAGGGTTAGAAAATCTACTTGAACTAAATCTGGGTGGAAACCAACTAAACCGATTGGATGAGAGTGTTTTCAATGATTTGGAGAAGCTGGAACACCTATCACTACAAAACAATAAGTTGAGAACTTTGTCAGGATTATTATTTTTAGAGTTACAACATCTATTGACACTAAACCTGTATGGAAACCAATTAGTAACATTGGGCAAGTGGATTTTTTATGGATTGCAGAGGCTAACCAACCTGACCCTTCAGAATAATAAGCTGAACATTTTATCAGGAGAATTATTTGGAGGGCTAGAAAATCTACTTGAACTAAACCTGGGTGGAAATCGACTAATCAGATTGAATGCGAGTATTTTCCATGGTTTGGGGAGGCTTACATACCTATCCCTTCATAACAATAACTTGAGCACTTTGCCAGAAGGATTATTTGGAGGGCTACACAATTTATTGGAACTAAACCTGTATGGAAACAAATTGGTAACATCGGGTGATTGGTTGTTTTTCAGATTACAGAGGCTCACCTACCTCACCCTTCAAAACAATAATATGAGCACATTGTCAAGAGAATCTTTACGAGGGTTGGAAAATCTGCTTGCACTAAATCTGAGTGGAAACCAACTAAACCGATTGAATGAGCGTGTTTTCAATGATTTGTCGAGGCTTACATACCTATCACTTCAAAACAATAAGTTGAGTAGATTGTCAGGAGAATCATTTGGAGGGTTACAAAATCTATCGCAACTATATCTGGATGGAAACCAGTTGGTTGCATTGGGTGAGAGTTGTTTTCATGGTTTGAGGAGACTTACATTCCTGGCACTTCAAAACAACAAATTAAGAAGATTGTCAGGAGAATTATTTGGCGAGTTAGAAAATCTAAATATACTATATCTGGATAGAAACCAACTGGTCACATGAAATGAATGTTTTCGATGGTTTACGGAGGCTGATAAACCTGGCCCTTCAAAAAAATAAACTAAGTAAACTGCCGGCACGATTATTTCAAGGATTAGACAATCTATTAAAATTACGCCTAGGTGGAAATCAACTGGTCACTTTGGATGAGAGTGTTTTTGATAGTTTACAGAAGCTCAAATATCTAGCCCTTCAAAACAATCGGCTGATAAGATTATCATCTGACTTATTTGGGGAGTTAAGAAACCTGGATGTACTATTACTGAATGGAAACCAACTGGTAATGTTAAATGGCAGTATTTTTTATGGTCTAGGCAGGCTCTACTACCTCGAACTTCAAGGTAATATGTTAAGAAACTTATCAGCAAAATTATTTGCAGGGTCAGATGGTCTATATGAACTCCACTTGGGTGGAAACCAATTAGTGACACTGAATGAAGATGTTTTTCATGCTTTGAGAATTCTCAAAATTCTGACAATTCAAAATAACAAATTAAGAAAATTGTCGGGCAGACCATTTGGAGAGTTAGAAAATCTACTGGAACTATACCTGGATAGAAACCAGTTGGTCACATTGAGTGAAAGTGCTTTTGAAGGTTTGTGGAGGCTCACACTCCTAGCCCTTCAAAACAATAAATTGAGCATGTTGGCAGGAAAATTATTTAAAGATTTACAAAGTCTGACAGTACTCTATCTGAGCAGAAACCGTTTTGTCACACTGGACAAGAGTCTTTTCATGATTTAACACCTCTTATGTACAAAAAGGACAGCATTTTTTATAATAACCTGCCAAATGTTTTGATCGAGGAGATCTCGATCACTTGAGCACAGTAGTTGTTTAAGGACCCTCAGAATTCTAGCACTTCAAAACAACAATTTGAGCAGATTGGTAGACGGATTATTCAGAGAATTAAAAAGCCTAAATGGACTTGCTCTCGATGGTAATCAGTTGGTCAATTTGGATGAGAGTACATTTTTATATTTAAGCAGGCTAAGGCATCTCAGAATTGCAAGCAACCAATTGTGACATTAAATGCGAGTGTGCTTCATGGTTTGGGCAGACTCACTACCTGACATTTAGAAATAATAGATTAAATAGTTTCCATTGAATATTTGATGGGCTGGAAAATCTTTTTGATTCGACCTGTATGGGAAATCACTTGGTATCATTGGACAAATGATTTTTAATGTTTGTCAGGCTTACATACTTAGCACTTCAAAAAAATTAAATAAGTTTTCAAAAGATTGTCAAAAAGAATTATTTGGAGGGTTAGATAGTTAAAGGAATCTATTCCTTGATGAAAACCGTGGGTGACACTGGAATGCAAATGTCTTTCACAGTTTGGGGAAGCTCAAACACCTGGCACTTCACAGGTTAATACGCTAAAAAGTTTACCAATGGCATTATTGAACAGTTAGGAAATCTCTTGAAACGCAGTGGATGAAAACCAATGGATAGGTTGAATAGGCGTATCTTTTACAACTGGGAAGGCTTTTGAATACCTTTCACTTCAAGACCAATAGTTGAAAATTTGGTCTGTGGAGATTATTGGAAATTTTACCCAAATATACTGGGAACTCAATCTTGCATGAAACCAATTAGTGCATTGGATGAGAGTGTTTTCATGGTCTGGGCAAAGCTCACAATTTGACCCTTCAAAATAATAAGTTGAGCACATTCAGTGCAATAGTTGGACGGTTGATGATCTGCTTCAATTACGACTGAGTGAGAAACCAAATGGTTACATTGCCTGAAAGTGTTTTTCATAATTAAGTTCGCTCACATTTCTGGAACTTAATAACAACAGTCTGAGTAGACGGTCAGGAATACTATTTGAGGAATAGATCAGCTAATTGATTTTATCTACAGAGAAACCAAATCGATTAGTTGAAATGCAAGATATCGCAATTTCATAAGCTTGTTAATCGGTTTCTCCCAGATAAGATATTTGCACATTGCCAATTGACCTACTTTATGTTGGCACAAACTGTGCAAAATATTACCCAATACAAAAAAATTGATTAGTAAAATTACCTTACAATTTGCGGCATGGACTTTAAATCTAGAGGCACTAGACTTAAGCATAACCAATTGATAAGTCTAGGCACAGGGATTTTTCGAGGGGAATCAATTGAAATTATTACTGTTGTCTTATAATCAGCTCTTAAAGCTAGATTTCGATATGTTTGCAGAGCAGCCAAAAACTTGCCATGGTTTTTTAGATGGAAAATCAAATTGAGAGAATTCAAAACATTAAAATAGTAAAGCATTTGCAAGTAATTGATCTCGGAATAATACGATGACAAATTTATTTTCCCCTCATCATTCCTTTGTTAATCTCTCAGGATATTCCCAATATTTGTAGGACAGCATGAGAGATGTGACTGCTATGTGTAGTGATGGCCGATCCAGCCCCAGATCGGTCCTGCCGATCTCCGATCATAACATTGTTGAATCGGACCGAACAGATCCCGATTCAGATTATATTGTAAATTAGAAATCGCGCCAAAATCGCAGTGAAATTCACACTAACCTTCAACCATTTACCCTCTCACGAGTGGAAACAATATTAGTGACAGTCTATGGATATTTTACGTCAAAACAGTGCGCGATCTTCACTTACCCGCAGCCAGTGGTCTATTTTGTTAACGTAAATAAACAACGTCAACATGATTTCTGTTATGTTGAGTTCGCGTGCTAGTGTATCAAATCAATTATTGAAACCCCCATGTGACAGATATTATGTTAGTAAGCATTGCACGGGGCACTCGTGTGCTGAGAGGTCCTATGCAGCGCCGTGTGTCTGCTCACTGAGGTTGTTTACAGCTAAGTCGTGGGAATTGGTGATGAAGTTTATGTTTGGATGTTACATTGTGATTGAAGCTAGGTTGTTACTTTAAATAATGCAAGGGCGGCTACTGCCGTGTCCTTTCATTCAGATTGCGGTCGTGCCTGTTATTCCCATAGGCTACTGTGTATTAAGTATAGGTCCTATGGATGTTGAGGTCCCGTATGTTAAGATATGTAGGTTGCGTATGTAAAGGTGCGTAAGGGTGAGAATTTTTCGTTAAGTATTATATAAAACTGTGAAAGTGATGGGACGTCACTGATTGACGTCATTAGCGGGCGTTTTAATTTAGATATAGTGATTGGGTATATGCTAGACTTCCCTATAAAATCCCATAGGAATAAATAGTGTGTATATAAAAAGATTTTTATATTCATTTTTATGTCATTTTTTAAAAAATATTATTTTGTATTTATTTTTATTTGTTATTAATTTTTATTGTGGGTATTTGCTATTTTAATTATTTTTTATGTTTATTTTGTATTTATTTTTATTACTATTATCCTTTTTTAAGTATTTTCTTCATATTTTATTTTTGACATTTATAACAAATTATTATAAAATAGATAAATTTATATAAATAAATGAATATAAATATAAATACTTTAACTAAATGTTGAAGAGTAAATATTATCAAATGAGAAAAACATGAATTTTAATGAAGAAATAATGAGCCCGCATTTTACATAACTGATGAATACCTATGAGGAAACACACGTGGGGAGTCTTCTTTTCAGCCATACAATGCTGCAATGACGACTTTGTCGCATGCTCATTTCCGTCGTAGATTGTTGAGTGGAATTTTCCAGTATTTTGGAGGATTTTCACCCGCAGGAAAACCTCTTCCCCTTCCATTTCAGAAGTATGCGTAAAATACGCCAAAAATAATAGAAATTATCTACAGGTGCAACAACAGGATATTCTTGCGGTAAATGATGGCAGCGCATTTATAATGACATAATGTATAGTCACATAGACAAATATTAAATGCGGAAAAGCTTTAAAAATCTGTTGTATGTTAGGAAAACTTTGGGCTTTATTGGCAGTTGGGAGACGGTAGGTAATGGTAGCTATGACTTTCTCCCGATTCCCGATTCAAAGACCGATGGCCCAAAATCGGGCAGATTTCCGATCTGCCGATTCAAGATCGGACCACACTAGCTATGTGCTTATAATGTTACTTGTGAGCAGTGAATGACAGATCGCCATACTCAACATGCCAGTAGACTCTTTACAAGCACAGGTATCGTGGTTGTTAATTGGCTTGTAGGAATAAATGCACTCTTTGGAAATGTATGTTTTGGTGTGGCACCATGAGAAATAATAAAAAACAAGTTCAGCTGTGTTTCTCTGAATCTTGCATGTCGGATTACTCATGGGATATACATGTCTTGTCGCATCAGGCTGCTGTCTATTTTGGAGGTCTACTTTCCAATGCAATCGGAAACCTGGAAGATCTGGCATTACCTGCCGAAGTGCTGGGGCACTTCAATAACATAAGTGAAGAGTCAGTGTTCTTCATACTTTTAATCAGCATTCAGGGTTCCCAGTTCTTCCACAGGCGGAATCAAAACCGCGTTTTTCCGCGGTTTTTACACTTTGGAAGAAACAGGTTCTTCCAGTTTCTTCCACTAAAGCGGAAGAAGAAAAAGAAACTAAAAAGTCATTTAAAAATTTCCTATTTAAAGCCAATGACTTGACACTTTTGGTTTTATATTATAGAGTGAATAAAATATAGTGAAATAAATTTAAAATAACATTCAGGGACCCACTACCTACCCAGGCAATTGAATGTTAAAACTTGCATTTATTCACAAGGCCTAAAGATAAAAAAATACTGGAGACCGTTACAAAACACTTTTTTTCCACAACCAACAAGGCCAAGTAGAGACTCCTCGTAAAGACTTGCACATCTTCAAATTCTTTAACAATGTTAGAGTCTCCCTACCCGTTCGTCCCCACTAGCATTACATACAAACATAATGGTTGCTAACTTTTGATTTGTGTTTTAAAAATTACAATATGGGCCATAAAGATTTTAACAAAACAGAGCTTTTTCCAATGTTTTGCATCCTACAATTACACTGTGATAGTATAAATGTACACTGGAAGACTTGGAAAATTGTTTACATTATCATCGTAAATACTGTGATAGCAAACACCAAAATTGTTAACAATTTAAAAAAAGAAAAAACCTAAAAAATTAAAAAAAAAAAAAAATGTAAATTAATTTTGAAACAGACATATTTAAGTAACTAAATGTAGCCTTGATGATTTGAAGTCAAGAGATGAATAGGTTGTAATTTAGTTGTTGTTCATAATACATTTCTTTATTTCTTCCAGTTTCTTCCAATTCTTCCATTCTCCGAAGAAACTGGAGCAACCCTTTTTTCCAGTTTGTTCCATTCTTTCCGAGAAAAATAGGTTTCTTCGCGGAAGTTTCCGAACCCTGTCAGATTGATAGTTTATCATCTTAGATTCCCATACACTACATACAAACTCGGCAAACGGTCAGCAACAGTAACTGCCATAGTATAACATGGGTTCTTTTCATCGCTTTTTGGCATTGTTCTGACCACACAAATTTTACATTTAAAAATGTTTCCTTTTAATTTTATGATCACTCGCATGTTTGTATTGGCCTCCCATTAGCATTGACCAAGCAATACTCCACTGACAATATGATGAAGGTTTTCTTGACAACCACCAATACCAACATTTCTACATGAACCACATGTAAATATGAATTCAAAGGTTCCTTTTTTAGTGGTTTAATTTTTCTTTTTCAAGTGCTGTTTCTTTCTCTTGGCCTTAATTGCATTTGTTACATGGCAATATTTGCATGTTATGTTGAGATATTAAAATGCTGTAAAATCATCGTCAAAACAGTCTGGACGCACCCGTGAAATGAAGGAGCAGATCAGACTGACAACTAAAGTGACGGCTAATCGTGGCCACAGACTTCTGTTGCTGGGTCTCCAATAACTTCTTGGGATACTAGATACAAATGAGGGGAAGCACTCGTCTCCCTCGGTCATATGCATTCAGTAACTTTCATTTAATAACTTACCCCATTAATTCTGCAATTAACCCATACTTGTACAGTACACAATTGCTGAGGTTGCCTCGGATAATTTGAAGAAGCGAGCTGAAAAGAGAGCCTCACAAGGAATGTGCTTCAAGCAAACGGATGCAAAATAGCTTGAAAAGAATACTACAGTTTAGGTAAACATTTCTTGTCAAGTATAGGTAAACCCACTTCCCCAAAATGGTGCACCACCAGGTTACAGCAATCAAATTAAGTTTGGTGAGGGTGCATTACAATAATTTGGTATTGCACATACAAAAAAAACATAGAAAAGTAACCAAGAAAATTTTGATAAAAATTACCAACAAGAAACTCCGACTTGTGAAAAGAAATCTAAAAATCTGAGTGCCTATGGAATCTTGCCCCACAAAATTCACCAAGAAAGACCTCATCAGGATTTGGACCCTGAAATTTGTTGTGCAGAGTAATGCAAATTGAACTGATACAAGCAAGTAGTCCAACCTACATTGTAACAGAGGTACTTGAAACACAAAGCATATTAGATCAGACGGGTTCTCAATAGGCGGCGCGCGGGCCAAATTCCAGGCCCGCCAACCACTTAATTTTTGGCCCTCGACTTCTTTAACACATATAAAGGGAAAAATAAGAATTAAGGTGTTAGTTGACCCTCCAAGTAGGGAACTTTCAAAACTGTTCGGCATTTTCAATGGCCCTTCAGCTAATAGAATTGAGAACCCTTGATTAGATGAAGAGGAGGTATGAATTTCTTCAAATCAATTTTTGAACGGGTTGTCAGTGAATCGAAGTGAAGTAAGTTACATAAATGAACAGACTCATCACAATCTGGCCAATTTAAGTTACTTTCTGTCACTATAATTAATAAATTCACGTTGGCTAGCTTTCGACCCACACAAATTGGCTACATATGCATAAGTTTCCCCATACAAATTTATGTAATTAACATGGGATACTAGTTGGCTTGTACCTAACTTAAAATCATTTAATTCTGATAACACAGCGACAAATCCACTGAAGTGCTCAGGGCCCAGTGTGGGAGTGTGTCTTAGGCCGCTACAGCAAAGTAAAATCCAGAAAAGATAAGGAACTTTATGGAAAGAATCAGATTTCAGATGCATGAGGAAACCAAAGTTCTCGGAGAAAATCGGCGGGACGGGTATGAATCAGCAACCAAATATAAGTACGACACTGGCTCCACAGGGAATCACACCCGGACCGCATTGATATAAAAATTGGATCGTTAAGCCCAAATAGTTGGTCAAGCTATGAGTTGCAAAAATATTTTAAAAAATTTAAGCAAAGAACCCCCCCCATTAATATTGGGCGTAAATCATTCGCAATTTTATAATTATCATGTTTTGGATCCAACATTTATCCCAATACTTGGGACTCCTCAAAACATGATCTACGTGAAAGGCGAGTGATAAAAAAAAAAAAGCCAATACACCAGCTAGCCTTCAAATGTTACAAGGCCTTACTCCAAGAAAAATATAAGAGTAATCTTGTTCATGGTAATTAGGGTCTAAAGTAGATGTCATTATCAAGCAATGATATCTAAATTGACTAGCGTTTAACCCAAACAAAACAGACCAGCGAACATTAATGTATGCATTTTCAATCATTGAAAATGTGAAAAAGCAAAATGAAAATCTTTCAGGCTTATTTACTTGTGTTTCGTCATCTTATGATGGTAAAGACTGCAAAATCTGTATAGTCATTTGCCAAGTACAGCATAAGTTTAATGATCTCGCCAAATTAAGATGCTTGTTATATACTCCCAGCTTGTTTGTTATGTGAAATTTATCAGAATTAGTTGTGGAATAATACATGGAGACTTATCAAAATATTTTCAAAGGGCACCTGTGCCGTTTTGAATGTTTTAAAACTACAACGACTTGTTAAGTAAAGTAGTGCTGTAAAATGGAAATATATTGAAAACTGACAGTGAAAACAGTTAGTACATAAATGGTATTAGATATTGTAAAATATGTTGTAAATTTTGTGATCACATGTGTAAAAGTATTGTAGAATTATCCCCTCAACTCGTTAATGCATTTAAATTATTATACAAATGGCAGGTGACTAATAGTTGTATTTTATTTGTTGTGTACAGGCAGAAACTTCTTCACGGTGCTTTATGTTAAAGGAAATATTGTCATGATTCTGAATATTGGAAAAAATTTGGTATGGATGAGAAGCTTAAGTAAAGGTAGTATTACATATAAAATCACAAAATAAGTTGAAAATTGTCCACATTTTTGGTATTTCTGCCATTTTAATTTCCGCCAATAGCTACTCGAAAACGATTCCGACAAATCCCCATCGCAGGAAATGGTGACGTCAAAGTGATGACCATCCATAATTGACGTCGTTGTGACCATCATATCGCAAGTGTTGCCATTCATTAATATTAAACACAACGAAATGAAACAAAATTCATGTCATTCTGTAACTTTTTTTTCTTAATTATATTATACTTCATTAATCATCAATTATTACAGTGTCAGCAATAACAAAATCGAGTCAACACGATGTTTTGGTCATCACTTTGACGTACGAGGATGGAGACGCAAAATGGGCGATTTTGTCAATGAAAGCCGTTGGCGAAAAATCCGCCCTGTTTTCTTCGTACGTCAAAAAAGTTAAAAATTAAAATGTCTCTATTTTGTTAATTTTACAGCAAATTGTCTATTGTTTCGGGAATTCGTGATATATGTAACATATTATTTATGAATGTAAGCAAAACTGAGCTTGACAACAATCTTGAAATTATTTCCTTTAAGGCTATTCAGAATTAGAAACTGGGAAAGTTGGAATTTTCTTTTTCTCTCTCTCAATCTTATTCACCAATTATTCAAAAACACATTATGTTTTATATCATCTAACTGAAGCCTGATCCTTACAATGGTTGACTGAAATATATTGCATTTCCCTCTGAGAAGTGGAAATGCCCCAAAATCCCTATTTTAGCACCCTAAAAGATAAAATGGTCATTGACCAGTGACCCCATGTCACACCCTGTCGACCAAGCTCTTCCTTAATCGTTTTGGCTTCAAAGCCCACACGGCGTGGCGTGATATATCATGCGTGGGCGGGCCTGTTTTTTTTTTTTTTTTTTCAAGTGGGAAGTCAACATTGGAAAGGAAATCAGGCTTCAGTTAGATGATTTATTAAAACAGAATAAATAATACAATGAAAACTGAGTCCTTTACACCCAATGTTGACTGAAATATCTGCATTAACACCCCCGTTGAGTGAATATTTTCAATCAAAACCAGACTGACTCACTCAGTCGGAGGTGGAGCCTGATATCTCAGAAGCAGTCAAAAGAATTGCAGCCAAAGGCGAGACCTGCACTAAACATAATGTAACATTTAAGGGCCTAAAGCACATAACAATCAAAAAATCGGGGACATAGATGCTCACCTGGCAATGGAATACTCCTGCGCCCGAGCGTCATAAGTCGGCAAAACCGGGATGGGAGCCTTTATGTATAGTTAGTTGAATTTTAGTGTGTTTCTGAAGGCGGGCCCTCGCAACGTCTCTTGGGGAGTTGTTAGTTTTGTAGTACACCGACGAAAAACGTGTGGAGCCCTCCACGACATAGCTTCACAGATTTCGGCAAGCCTGATTCCGTGGTGATAGGCCCCCAGGACGACGTGATGTTACGACCTGAATGGGCTCGAGCTTGATAAGCTCCTATCACCGCGTTTGAATCATTAATTACAGCGCTTATCCATCTAGCAATTGTCGCTTTCGACCCCGGACCCGTGGGGGGATCGGGGCAGCGTGTGTAAGAAACAACGAATTGTTCGAGCCCCTGAGCGGACTAGTATTTACGTTTCTAGAAATCAAGGGCCCCGAAAGGGACACCAAGGCGATCTTCCCGCACCGAGAAGAGGACATGCATTCGGGGTCAGATAATTGTTGAGTGTGGGATATTGAGGATATGACTCGTTCTTTGCAAGAAAATCCGGCCTCCTTAAAGAACCCAATTTGACCCTGTCCGGAAGTTTCTGACGCTGACATTCGAGATATTCTTAATCCCGAGCTCGTCTCCCAGAGGCGGAGACAGCGACCAGGAAGACTGTCTTAATGTTGACATGTTTTAGTGATGCCTCAGCCATTGGTTCGAACGGGGCCTTCACTAAGTAGTCTAAGACAGTATTAAGGTCGCAGGGAGGGACCGTCTTCTTGGCCGGAGGTCGTGTATTAACATCCCCTCTAGAAGGGGACGGATCGAGCCATCGTCATTAATGGGTGATCCGTCGTCGCAAACCTCTATGGATCGCTAGGATAGTGGACTTGTAGTTTTGACAGTCGAAGTTTCAAGTCCGTTATCAAAGCGATCAGTGAGAAGTCAGCGATCTCGGCTAAATGCCCGAGTCGGAAGGGGGAGACCCATCTCGTCGCGCACACCAGCGGAAGTAGGGTCCAAGACGCGTAGAGTAAGTCGTCCATGGTGGACTTCCTTCTTCAGCTGATATGAGCGAGGCGGCAGAGCCCCTCTGCGAAACGCCAGGAATCTCGCATCGATGCCGGATACATGGCACGCAGTCAACGCTAGCGTGCCCAGCGACAGACTGGCGCTCCCTCCGTCCGGAAGGGATATTAGGTCCGGACGGTTCGGTAGGTAGAAGCAGCGGCAGAGCCGCAAGCGATCCATTATGGACGAAACCAAAGGTGTTTTGTTTCGGCCCAAAATGGGGCAGCGATGAGGATGTCACCACGGGCACGCCTACCGCCCAAATTTTCGAAACTACACGATGTTTAATCGGAATTGGTGGGAGGCCATAGGCCGTGAACCCCGATCCAGGTCATCGCCAGAGCGTTGAATGTGTACGCACCCGGGTCGTGGTCAAGGGTGCAGTACAGGGGGAGCTGGTGACTCAGGGTTCGAGGCGAAAGGCCCCGATCTGAGGAGTATAATCAGCTCGAAGATCATCCCGCACGAAGCCGGTTCAGTATCAATTCCGAGGCCGTCGTCCTGGCGCGTGACAGATCGTCGGAAAGGAAATTGACGCCCCGGAATGTGTACTGCGGACAACGTGATGGCCCGGTCCGGAAACCACGCTATAGACGCATGGCATCGAGGGACACAGGGACCGGGTACCGAGCCCCGCCCTGATTGTTGATGTTGTAGGCCACCACGGTGGAGTTTTGTCCGCTCTGAACCAGGACCTGGAGTTGGTCACCCACGCCTCGAAGTGAGCTTAGGTTCGTTTATACTGCCCACAATTCGAGGCGATTGCCATGGGCCTGAGCCTCGGTCCGGGACTACGTCCCCGAGGCGCTGAAGTCTAGGGGAACCCCCCCACACCCAACTTCCGACCGTCCGTCGTTGATAACAATATCGACAGGGAGGCGCGGGGAAGAATTCCCCGAGTCAAGGTTGGGGGGCGGTGAGAACACCATGCCAGGTGTTCCCGGATCCCCGCGTTGAGGGATCAGACGGGGAATTCTGGTGCTTGATCGCGACCTGGGATAGTGTCGTCCGAGGGCATTGAAGCAGCATCATATGGAGAGCGACAGTCAGTACGGGACGAGGGGCGACGAGACTGGCCATCAAGCCTCGCAAGGACGAAGCCAGTCTCGCGCGGGGGCCTGCGTAAGCAGCGCATGGATGTAGCAGTGTGTGAAATAAAGACATCCCCCGAGTCGGCCGCGGGTTTATGCAAATGCCCGCAAGGCAGTTTGCAGCCGAAAGCACCCAGATACCCAAGGTCTTGAGAGGCGGGTTAGGCCCTCGATTTGGCGAATTGCAATGAAGCCCAACCTCTGCACCACCTGAACGGTACGACTGACCATCTCAGACGTCGCCTGGGGCGACTGGCCGTAGATTAACCAGTTGTCCAGGTAAGGTACTGCAAGAGGTGGACCCCACATGACGCCTGAGGGAAGGGCGCCCACTACCCGGGTCACCATCGTGAAGCCCCTGGGGCAGGGTGGATAGGTCTGAAGGGGGAGACACGTCCACTCGGACTGGCCCTGGATTTGGAATCCAGCGACGGTCTGTTTTTGCGACAGGAACGTGTAGGGTAGGCGTCTTCCAGATCCAAAGAAGACGCCCAGCTCCCGTTCAAAAGACAGCGCAGGATCGACGCGACGAGTTTCCATCCTGACACTTCTTCGGCTTGATGTACTCCGTACTGATTAGAGCCCGGTCTTATTGGGAGCCAAGAAGAACATCGACCAATACCCCTCGGTGAAGGGGGTTGACCGGGGAAATGGCACTCTTCGCCAAGAGCGCCGAGAACTCGGCCAGAGAATCTGGTTCTTCAGCTCCCTCGGAAGGGGGGTGGGGTTCTAGGGCTGGGAAGTCGCCGGGGGGGGGTTTCTTTGCTGGTGAATTCTATTTCGATTCCCCCGTTCCACCACGCTCGGCACCCAAGGTGTGGGAGAAATGATGGCCATTCCCGCACGTAATAAG
Organism: Ophioderma brevispina; assembly: GCA_023653785.1. Classification (NCBI taxonomy): domain Eukaryota; kingdom Metazoa; phylum Echinodermata; class Ophiuroidea; order Amphilepidida; family Ophiodermatidae; genus Ophioderma; species Ophioderma brevispina. The sequence goes on from JAMKCH010021492.1 coordinate 40,047, forward strand.
AACTTAAGCGGGCGCCCACCGGAGGTGGAAAGGCATCCCTCCCGAAGGAGGAGACCCCGCGGGACGCCGTTTGCCCTCAGGACGAAGACTTCTTCCCCTTCCAGGCACCTTGCTTTTGGGAGGGGGAGAGCCTTCGGCTTGGCCCTGGACTTCTGAGAAGACGTAGCTCCGGGGATGCGGGCTTCTTGGGTTGGTGAGGCAGTGTCGACTTCGCCTGCTTGCGGCATGGCTGGAAGAAGAGGAGCGGGAGCGCTTCTTCTTAGCCTAAGATCTCCCGGAGGAGAACTTCGCCTGAGCCTCCTTGGGCGCCTGCTCCGATTCCACGCGTTCCGCTGAAGCAGTGAGTCACCGAAAACGAAACCTCAGAAGAGGGACGTACCGCGACTAGGGCTTGGTCTTAGAGACCTCGATGCAAGATCGGAGCTTAGGGTGCGACAGAGTGATAGAAGGCGTTCTCGCGTCGCAGGAAGCTGAGGCGACGCGCCAGTGACATTGAAGCCTCCGTTTGCCGAGTCACTAGCGAGGCTAGGACGGCAAGGCATCAGAGGCTTCGAGGAAAAGCTCACCCCGCCCAACGAGAATCTGAGGTCGTGGGGCGAGGACCATCGAGAAGGCACCTAGTCTTATACCAGAGGTCCCCGCCAGGTCTAGGTGCTCCTCAATGGTCCTCCCAGAAGGGGGGGGAGAAGAGAAAGCAGTCGGGGGCACCTTGCCGTTTGGCAGCTTGGCAGCTAGGTCGAGATCTATGGTTGGAGTCCTCAGGAAGGAGTTAAAATCTTCTTCGGTAGTTCTCAACGGCCTGGCGAAAGATTTCACCGGGTACGAAGAGAGCTTCTGAATGACCTCCCCGGAGCGCTTCCACAGAAGACCTACGTCTGTGGGAAGCGAGTCAACGCCTGACGCGTTCCGGAGTGAGGATAGGGAAGCCCAGATTGAGCTGTCCCTCCTCCGAACGCCGCTCAGGAGCGCAAGCAGGCGAGCTCCTCTCAGCAGCACTGCGCACGACATGAGGGGTGCAAGCGGGAAGAGAATCCACCTCCTCCTGCTCTGAAGCTGCCGCGGAGTCGAGGACTGCGAGAGGAGTATCACCTAAGTGACTCTCCTCCGGCCCGAGTACACCCGCCAGCGCTGTCTCCGAAAAACATCGGGAAGATCTGCGCTGTAGGAGTCATGAGAGGACGGTTGCTGCGACAGAATGAAGGCGAACGGAGGCGGAGGGCCAGGCGGACGCACCTGGCGGCGGCGACACCAGGGGCTCCCGCAGGGACCAAAGCCAACTGGCATAGGCTGGGCCGCAGGAGCCATAAGGTTTCGACTGCACCCAGACCGACCCTGAAGGGTACAGGCGAGAAGGCGTGGGACTGACACCCCAAGTCCAAGGCACGTAAGCCGAAGGAAGGTATTAGTGGACGGGTAAACCGCATGCCCGGCCCGGGGTACCAGCTGTACCGCCGCAGTTTGAGTGGCTCCCAGAAAGGGGACAAACTGCTGCAGCAGCGGTGCAACCAACCCGCTCGAAAGCGGGTCAGAAGCAAGCCCGACAGCCCTGGTGGCCGGCGGGGCAGCCGACGGCGGAGGCGTGGTGTGGCTATAGCCTGGAGGGGCTCCCGCAAGCGGGAGCCCGGTCGAAAGACACATACCAGACGTCCTACCCCAGCTGTCCAGCCCGACTGGGGTGGATAAGTACGGGGATGCAGCGTAACCTGAAAGGGTAGGCTGCGGCGGGTACAGTGTCACGCAGGAGCAGGCCACGAAGGATGCCCCGCAGGAACGCAGAGGCAGGGGCACCAAACGGGGTACCCGCCATAGGTGGGAAACCGCCGCGGGGACAGGTGCCGGAAAACCAGCCACTAGATACCGGCAGGCAGGCGTAACCCGCATAGAGGCCTCAGCGCCTAGTCAGCTGGGGGCATTGCGTGGAGGCCAGACCGAGCGGAGCACCACTCGCTACGCCAAGCCCCGAAGGGCCCGGAGCGGCGTTGCGGCGCCAGCTGAGGAGGGGCCACTGCATGACTAGCAGGCTAGTCACGCGGGGTGCAGGGAGCGAAGCCAAACCACCGTGGCGTCCGCCAAGGGATACCGAAGCCAAGGCCCCAGGGGTTTCGGGAAACATACCCCGAAGTAAGGGCCACCGTGGTCGCGGTAGAAGTGCCCGAGGACCCCGGGACCGTAACCACGCTAGGTGTGGACAACAGCGGCGATGGATTAGCCCAGGCGACCAGGGCATCACCATCACCACTCACCACTCACCGGAGCGCCCGCAGCGCCAGCCCCAAGGGGATGGCAGCACAGACCGCGCTAGCCTGCCCCGGAGCAGCCCCTAGGCTGAACCAGGCGAGCCAGCGGCCGGTGGCGTAGCCGAGGAGGCGGACGAAAGCCGCCCCGTCAGCATGCCGCGACGAGTAGCCGAAGTACCCCCACCTTTGGGAGCACCCAGAGCAGCCAGCGGCTGCCTTGATGAACCCCGGACTGGAGCCCGACTACCACCCCCTCCCGTGTACGCAATAAGAGCGGCGTACCCATGTTCAATGGTGGCCCATTTGAACATCCGACAGTCCCAATACAAAAAGATGGCCGCACCGGCGGTGCGGGGGGGGAAACATTGCATGTGATAGACACAGGGATGGGGATCCCACTCATGAATGGAAGCAGGGCAGCGTACGCAATTATGCGCCACGAATGACGGGGTGAGCGTGAGTTGCTAGATGGAAAAGCCGTGCGCAATAAAAACCGTACAGAAAAAAACAAGCGTGCCGTGGACGGTATCCGGTACGCAAAGTCAGGACACCAAAAAAACCAACTCGGTAAACTGAGTCACCAACGGTTTAAAAGAAGAGAAATTTTCAAAAAACAGTGTGACACATATTGTATTAGTTAAACCACAAGCATATAATAAATAATACACCACACCGGACCATATTAATTGTTAGCAAGCAAGCCAGCTAACAATAAAACAAACTCACACATCGTCAAAGGCATCCAAGCAGCAACATGTGCGTCAATGGCGGCCTTTGTTTACTATTTTCCGCTATACAGATCACATGACCGCATCGGCCGGCAAAAAAAGGATAAATATAAGAGCTCTCCGACGGTGTAAAAGTCTTCGTTTATTCCGTCCGATTGAGCGATATAATCCAGTTACAGTCCAGTAATTATCCCCGATAGTTATGTATAGTAGTAGAGTATCCGGATGAGACGACAAATAGGTCAGTATCAAAAATCTCAGTTAATTTTGGCGGCTAATGACTAGCGGCCGGTAACACGCATCCGTTTGGTATGGCGGCAAAACGGAATTGAGGGGAAGCGCTATGGTCGACAGGGTGTGGCCTTGGGTCACTGGTCGAGGACCATTTCAGCTTGTAGGGGGATTCAAATAGGGGTATTTGGGGCTTTGCCATTCTAAGAAGGGTCAAATGCATATATTTCAGTCAAACATGGTGTAAAGGAAATCAGGTCAGTGTACTGATTGTAATAATATAGTCGGGGACAGAAAACCTTTGACGAACGCATTCTTCATGGTTCTCGATTTTTACTGCGGAAAAACACTTGCCTCTGATTGAATACCGGAGCGATCTGCCTGTTGCTGGGTCACAGACCACGCGCCATATGCGCCTGATAGGTTTCTGCCCCGAGTGTAGTTAGTAACAATAACTGGTGATACGTTGTTGCTCAAAAGGTGCATTTTATGATCCCTTTTTTAAGTGAGTCCTTTACCATGCCGAATGGCGCAAAGGATCAGATCATTATTTCCATCTCCATAACCCAAGGCCACATATGCTGAGTTCAGTGACAGCTAGGTAGGGGCAGGGATGTAAGTGGGGCATATCATTCATTTCCTGAAATTGATCCAGCCCTGCCCCAAAACACTGTGCGTAGCGCTAAATTTCCAAAGAAGTTTTTTGCAAGAATTTGGCCCACTTGCAACAGCACAGTGAATCGACACTTGCTTATGTCTTGAACAATGTGAGTCATACCTCGTATAGAAACTATACTAGAATTGTAATGAAGGGGTTCTGCAGAAATAATTCTTAACTTTTCACAGAAATTGAAACCGTGTTAACAAATGAGTAGACAATAAATGTTAAACATACCACTTGTGGAATTTCCAGTGTGATTTGACTTGAAAGAAGGCTTCCTCTGGAACCTTACGGGTGGTCTGTGATGTCCCAGCAAAGGAACTCAATCCCCTAGATCCTACATTGGCTGAAAATGTAAGTCATGGCATGAGTTTTGTGTTATAGAATAAACAAAAATTAGCTACAAAAAATGTAGCAAACACAATATAATGAATACAGGGGGTGTCCCTATTAAAATATAAATACGACTTGAAAATTTCATCAAGAAAGGGTGCATCAAATTTATACTGTTACAATCAATGTTGATTATCCTACAACACTCGAAGAGCGACAAGAGCACTATGAGATCCTTGGCAATTGTTAAACATTTCCCATAGAACGGTTTAAGGCCCCTTCAGGCCATAGGCCAGCATTTTTATATGGGCAAGAGATTTTGGGCAGTTCCCATCACAAGGCAAGGCCAAGGAAAAAAACAAAAAAAATTTCCAACTAACAAAAAACACAAACAACAGCTACTAGCACAGTTGTTGTAAAACGTTCATTAACCACACTACCTTTGACATGTGGATTACGATGCTAGATGCTCTGAATCCGGTGCAAATAATAGGGAAATTGCAATGGCAAATTTACAATTGTCCATTTTTTCTAGATTAAAAGTTTTTATGTGCAAGTTTACAGAGACTCTAAACTTTGGCTTGTCGTAATACACAGTGTCATGAACTTTTGCGCCACAGAAATGTCCGATTTTTGCACACGATATTCCTCCGACAACTAGTAAATTATTCCTCTGACATCTAACGTAACTAATCAGGGACTTTCAAAATTGTTGTCATTGCCTTCCGTGACAAAATGAAAAGGTGAACAAGAGATTTCAAGTCGTCCATATTTTCTGTGATATGTAGTGCTTTCATTAGATTAGACATGCAATAGGTTCCCGACCTTTTATTTTGGACTACAGAATAAACTTTTTCAAATGAAAAACCCCCCCCAAAAAAAGGTTGATTGGATATGCTTATTTTTCAATAGAAAACAGGCTGAATTTCGTATTTGCTCCTATAGGACATTAGAAATTTCACAATTTTGTACAAGAAACAGTTCTCAGCTTTAGTCTTTCAGATGGGGATATTTTTGATAGCAAGCTTTACCCCACCAGTGCAAAAATCACAATTTCATATTTTTTAGGGAAACCTGTTATGTGAAATCTCTCATGCACCTTAATGTCATCCGATACACAATGACAGATAAGGGTAACATCTATTATTTAGTTTTTCATGGACTTGCCACTTACGATGAGAAGAAAACGCGTCTCTTGATGGCTAGAAAGGACAGGCGTGTAGCCTGATGAGGGCCCCTCTAGTGTGCGTTGGGTGAAGTGCATCACAAGTGTCTTGACATTCCTCCTGTAGTTGTTGCTCCTCTTCAGCACTGTCTGTGGTCTCAATACTACATCTCTGAACCCGCCATGGAATCGGTCTCCGCTTTGATTAAGAGACTCGTGAACAATTTGGACAAGATTCAGTCAAACTTTAGAGTAATTTGTTTAGCCAAAGCCACTGCACATAGAAGAATTTTAAGTCAAGTGAACATAAACGAATGTCTGCTCAACCGGCCGGACACAAATTTTGAAAAAATGGAATGACAAAGAATAACCTGCTCTCTACACAACATGTTTTGATATAAATATGTTACAGTTAATTTTTCAAAATATTTTATGTTGTAAATCTTCAACATGCACTCCTAATTCGGCCAATAATAAGTGGCTTTTATCAAAAGCCAGATTTTGAATTTTGACCAATAGAAGTGGGAATTTTTCAAATGCAGACAGTCAAACTGGCCTATGTGATTTTCCAAATTCTGGCCAAATTGAAAATATTGTCAAAGGACACTTCCCAATTCTGGCAATAAGTCATCCTACAATACTAAACACTAGAGATAATTACGGTAAAAGTGTTTGTTTATCATAGTAGAACAAGAAAATGAACTTTTGAATCGACTCTAGAAAAAAAAACCATTAGTTAAAGGTAAATACTAATGTGTCATGATTTTTTATTCATTTGATCGTACTGTTCTCAATTCGAAAATTTAAACCATACATCTAAATTAATAAAAAACTATCACCAGGGTCTAAAGATTATTAACTGAAACACAATACTCATTGCTATAGTCAGGACAGAATTAGGCAGCCAATTGAGTGTATGGTCAAGGTTGTCAATCGGCGTGGCATGGCTGTGAAAGTGTAATATGGGCGGGTCATGTTCCAACAAAATTTGATTAAAATATGCCAAAACATGCCCTATTTGAGTCGGAATTTTCGACGACGGAACAATAATCATGAAGGTAAACTTGTGCTATTTCAATCATCTTATAAATGTTCACCAGAATATTCTTCACGGCTACATTGTTCTTGCACCGTCCCAATTATGTCAAGACGCAATTGGTACCTTTTCTGTCCCCGACTATAAAAAACTGCTTCTTTACAATACAATAATTCCCACAGCCCCCAAAATTAGACCTTTCCAATAAACATCGGAAAGGTTTGGAGCCAAAATACACCAATATGAGAGGCATCCTATCTGCTCCTTACATTCACAGCACTTGCCAGTTGATGGTATATGCAAAGAGGCAAATTAATGTTATGTGCATCCAAACAGGGGGGGTTGGGTGTGTGACCGGTTGTTCATAAATGGACACGGGGGTCAATCGTGTTGGAAAAGCTTACTTTGATAAGGTCTATTAATGATAGTAAATGTGAGTCACCCAGGTAAGTATGTTGTTTGGGGCCAAAAAAATAGTGAGTTCAATATTGCTGAAAAATGTCTATGGCCAAACTGTCTCCAATTAGATAGCTACCTTCAAATACGGCCTGCTGCGCACCCGACTCTTGATCTTTAGCGGTCCTGCTCGTTAGCCCTACCCATGGCTGATACCTGTGTGCTTTCTCTTCAAAACATTGACCAGGCATTGACGGCCCTCTTCTTCTACTTTAGAGCTCATCTTGTCAAGCTCTTTGGCTTGTGCTTCACAGTGTTTCTAAGTGCGTGCATGCAGGTGGATTGGGAAGGTGATTGAGAGGCAGGAAAGGAAAAACGTGCAGAAATGAGATCTGTTTGGTCGCAAGCAAGAGGACTGATGTTGAGATAAATCTGTAAGTTAGCACCAGCGTTTTTTAATATGCTACCTTTATTGCAAGTATAATGAAATAATTAACCAGTGCTATCGTCGCCGTAATAATTGTGTGAACTATGAGCGTTACGCAGTACAGCTTGGGCGACTGTACACGGGCGTATCGCGTGTTCTATTTGCAATCGTTGTGTGTAACGCCTTGTTACAGCAAGTGCGACCTTGTTCACGCACACATGTGGCAAATTGTTCGAATCAGGTCAAACAATTATTATCAGAGTATAGTGCATATGATTCAATACTGTGCAACTCAAAAATGTAAAGACATCATCCTCTTTAGACTGATCAAGAGTATGCCAAAATGTTGAGTAGGTTGGTTACACCATAGTTTGTCTCCAAGTCATCTTATCCTAATGTGTTTTCATTATTTCAATCAATCTACTAAGATAAGAGTTGCGCGTTTTTTAAGGCTAGTAAAATACCTATCAGATTGGATTAAATTGTTCAAAACATGGTGTTGTAACCAAGTGCAAGTGGAGGAGAATAAAGGACACTGATGGAACCCTTACACAGATCGAATTTGTGGTTGAGTAATATAATCCTCAACCATCAGACGATAGGAACTCGATGCGCTGTGACCGTGTCTACTTTTCCTATTTACAAAATTATCGTTGCTTCTTACTAAACCCTTTCAAATTTATATTCATTTGTTTTATGCCAAAATGCCATGGTTAACATGTTCAAGAAACTAATTACACATTACCAACTTGGAATCAAATCTCCATAAACGCCAAAATTTTCACGAAGTTTTCCACATGTTCGTGTGCACCTGGCATATGTTGAATAAATTTCACATGTATAAATAATATCAAGTTACGTAAAGGTCATGTCAAAACTCCTTTTAAACAGGGAGAAGGAGAATAATCCAGTTTTAGTGATTGCACATATCCCACCTTCACCCTGTTCAGTTAACCAACATACAGATAGCATTCGCACGTTTACAGGTTTGACCATGCTATTTCCAAGGTTGTTTATCGTTGGATACTCGCCACACCATTGATGCCTGTGTAAATAATGCCTATAACCAAATGGCTGCTTCATCAACTCTACGCAGAATAAAAAATTAATTCTTTCTTATATATTATTAACAATCATTTTTTAATTGAAAATTAATACAATATAATGGGCGTATTAACCATTGACAAATTCACGTTCTCGTTTATATGATGATAAAACACTCCATATTTTCAACACCAATTTGTTGAAGTTTAACATGCAAAATGATATTTCCAAATAGCAGGGAATGTTAAATGACCTCGGGCGTCTTTGTGTTAAAGCCGTGTGGGGGGGTTTAGTATCAATAAATACTGAGTAATGTCTTGATTGAAACGATCCAGTTTCTTTCTTTTTTTTGCAAATTATATAACTTTTCATTTTTATAAATCTTCTGTGACGTTTTGAAAGTTATGAACAATTGTGTTACGTGATTTGGTAATATAATGACGCTACTTTGATAAGGAAAAAGTCATCAACCAGGTAAAATCAGGGTAGGTAGTTTTGTGGTGTAACACGGTCCACAGCGCAATCCGAGTTAAGCCTAGCGTCTGTGTTGGGGAGGATTATATTACTCCACCACAGATTCGATCTGTAAGTGGACCCTGTCGTATACCTACTGCACATCTACTAATGGGAATAAATGTCGGGCTACGGGTGCAGTGTTTGCATGGGCTCTGGTGAAATGGATTATCTGACAGGGTCCACTAAGGTAGCTGCAGAAAGTTAATCAAATCCATGGGTCGATTAATACTTATTAGCTGAATAACATTGTTGTTTTTAGGATCAATTCGGATAGGAAAAACTGTTTTCCTTCATTAATGTGCCCCATTGCCAAAAACACTACAAAACTGAAAAATATCCTCAGGAATGAGGATGTTCCTCTTAATAACTTTTGGGTACAAGAAAACATGAAGTATTAAATCAACAAGTCAACACCCCTGAACTCCACTTTAGCACTACGATACAGGCATTTTGAGGGCATCGTCATCTATATTTATATTAACCTTTTTGAGAAGCCAAGCTAACACTTCCATCTACCATATGGCTTTTAAAACTGTCCTTTGAATCATTTCACAGTGGGGATAACATCGCACTTTCACGTTAAATAGCATTACAACCGCCGAAACAGCATTTCACAGCTACCTTTTGAAATGGGGAAGTTACAGATAAACAGAAAATGGTAATGACAACAGTTTTTCTTTCACTCTGTATTTACACTATTCATTGTCCAAATAATAGTTTTACAAGACGACGTGTGCGACATCCGCAAGGGGCGGGGCTTAGCGGTTGATCGCACGGTCGCATTTACGCGAATCATGCTTAAAGTACGCTTATCTGGTAAAATGTATTCTGAATAAAGAGATACCTTTAAGGACTGAGGTGAAATGGTTTATCATGTTCGAAATGGTCTAAACTACATTTACAGAAAGATAGAGAAATGCAGGGAATTTCCAACAATGCACACACCTAAAAGCATGGAAAATATTAGGAAACATGCAGAATGGGAAACACAGAGTTTTGAAACACCTGGCACAGCAAATCATGAAGTTTTTTGTAGTGGTGTTTACCTGCATCTGGTAGTGAATTCACAGCACTCCCTGGCTTGTCGTCAGCGGAACATAGTGGAGTTCTGCCCATTTCTTCCAGGACAGAATCGATGGCAGCCTCACGGATGTCAATTACTAATAACAACAGTGCAATTAATAGATCTGATTAAAAATACTGTTGTTTTCATCAAGAGGCAAAAATGATGGTATATATAAAGGTGAACGAGAGATTTAAAGTCATCCATATTTTCTGTGATATGTAGTGATTGCATACAATTTGATGCCAATAGAAATCTACCTTTTTATTTGGTTGCATGAAGAGCTTAAAATGAAAACCAATGGCGATTTGTAGATTCTAAATTTCAAAGAAAACATAGGCTGAATTTCCATATTGGATCCTATAGTAAATTAGAAAGTTCACAATTTAGTACCAACGAACCGTTTCTTATCTTAATCCGTAAAATTGAGGAATGTTTGAATAAAAGCGTTTCCACCATGCCAAATCAGACGCTTTACACCAGGTGCCAAATTCACATTTTCCGGGACAACCTGGTTATGTGACATCGCTCTTTGCCCCTTTAATGACACATATGGAAATGGAAAGAGTAGGGGCATTGATATCCTCAGCAATAACGTCTCACATATATTTTTACAACTTTAAAACCTTGTATCCTTACAAAAGGCACCTGATATGGAAAAAGAGGTCCCCTTGCATTTAACAGAGTTATGGAGTCAATATATGACCTCTATTTTGACAGGCATGGGCATCAAATTCACATTTAAGTGGCTGTTAAGTCAGGAATTCAAGGACTGTTTTTGCCGTATCTTCCTAATTGTTGTTCCAACACATATAAAATATACATATTTGAGAAGACATGACTCAATGAATCCAAATATGATAATCTCTTCCCCACAAAATACGTATTTTTTGAGACATAATAAAAAATGGGTGATTTTCACTCATTGTTATGGTTTCCCTATAAAAAAATATAAAATGTTATAATGTGCTTGTTCGTTTGTGTATTCCAGAGTCATAGTTCTAGGGTCGCCTAATTTCCCCTTTTTCAAAATTCTGCACTATTTATCAAATTATTTGCCAAAAAGGCCAAAATCCACGCGTTTCATTTTGGAACAACGCCAAGATTGTTCAAAGGTTTACAAATCACACATTTTTAACCAAAAATGAAAAACTAAAAAATAACCGACCCTAGATTTTGATATGCTCTATAATATGCATTTCTTCTGACCTTTGCGATAATGGATTTCGAGTACTGGGAACCGAAAATCACAAATTATCGCCAAAAGTGAACACAGAGAAAAGCGCCCCATTTTGTCCAAATTTGTCCCTTTCGCTACAAAATATAGCCTTATTCCAAAACACAAGCGATTCATCGCTTTATTATTCTTCACACGCTTCTGCCGAACCATTTAATTACTTCATCTGGATAGTTATGATCAAAATTCAACAATATATGATGCCTCAAATCGGAAATTAAAATCCCATTCTGTTGCAAAAGCATCCACTGGGCCAACCATTTTACAATTGCATCAAGTTACCATGGGTAAGGCGTCATATCGAATCGATGAAATCAGGCGTTTCTGATTGCCGCTCATTGCACCATGCTCGCGCGCCACATGGCACAGACGCCTATTGCGTAATACGCAAAAATACACCGCCCGTTTGGTACAGTTTACCCATGTGAAGTGTTTTTCTGTCAAAATGCTATATAGTAAAATAAAATGAACAAAATAATGAGGAAAAAGAATATATATAGATTCTGTTAAAGTATAATGGAAGAAAAGATGTTGAATGCTATTAAACATGAAAAAACTAAACACTAAAAACTGGCCATTTTGACTAAGTTCCTGATTAACACCACCTGTAAGTTCTCTTTAATTTCTGCAGGAGAATGCACAATCCATGCTTATGGAACCCCTCAGTCTTATCTATAAAACAAGACTGGAGTACTCTGCAACAAATCATGTAGCCAGCATCTTCCTATATTAGATTGCCTTCACCTTTTATTAATATTTTGGGTGTTCAAACACAACAAAAAATCTCATCACTGAACAAGTCTTTGAAATAATCTTGAAGAACTTAGTGGTGGTTATTTGCCTAAAGAAAGTTGAATTCCAGCTTATTATATGTACCCAGGTGCCCCAACTTGTTGATAGGGAATCAGGTAGGGACAGAGGGTAAAGTTAAAGGTCTCAGCTTTTCTTTGACTCCCAGCTGGTGACAATCTCATTCATGTCACAGCATAGCACATTTCTTTAAAATGGCCTAAGCATTCCAAGGACTATAAAGGAATTGTAGTTATCGCTCCCTGACTGATCTGAAATACCACCCAGCATGCTATAACCCATACCTTTTGATAAGCAGCCCAAGATCTGTGAGTGCTGTCCTTGATGCTGTTGAGTAAACTGTAAGTTGAAGAGAAGTCCACTTCACATGTCAGACAGGCTGTGATGGCAAAGTCCACTTCCTGTGTGGGCACATCACGCTGTTGCAAGATCACCGGAATCTTGGCTCTTGTGGCCCATGCCTTCCTCTAGAAGCATCGGTTGAGAAATGTACAATATGGTATTGCACTCTTTTCTATATGATTAACACTAATATGCCAGAGTCAGCAATTAAACACTCTGGGTACCCATCCTATTATGTTATTTGTGGACCTGCTCCTACAAAACCCGACAAAGTCACAGATCACTTAAGGAAAAAACTGAATGAAACTTTGATGAAATCAATAGAAAACAAAGCTATCTAGGCAAATAATGATTTTCGATGGACAAAAGGAAGGGCAATGTGTACATGTGATATATCATTTAAATCTTGATTTTTTTATCAGCAATTAAAATCTGTACATATCTTGAAATGAAAGTTTCCCGACTTTAAAAAATCCAGGTGTTCGTTGGAGTAGGTCACATTTTATCCCAACAGACATAAGCCATATGTGTTGTCAATCAACATATGTTCAAAGTATTACCCCAAATGAACGATCAACAGAACATACTTTTCTCTGCATTTCTTTTTTTTCACCTAAAATAACATACCATCCCTTAGTAACTGGAACTTGTGCCACATGTATCTAACTAGAATTTTGTCGCCGGTTCTCTCTCGCTTTCCCGCTCACTATATTCAAAGAAATATAAGCTGTGGGCCGCTCCATGACCTTTGACTGGCCATGACCTTGAACCTCATCACATATAAGGGATCCCATGGTGGACATATGACAAATTATTGCCAATTCCAAGTTTTCAATGAGGTCAATTTACATTTTTTAGCCCATTTTTTCAACTGACATCATATGACCTTTGACCTTTCAACATGACCCCTTGAACACACCTCGCATCAACATATTGAGGATCCCCATGGTGTCACCTATGCAGAAGTTTTGGTTCCAATATGAACTTCATCAACTTTTCAATTGAGGTCAATTAGTGACACACCACACACACATACATCCATACATACACACGCACAACAGATTGCTAAGTGCTCCTGCCAGCTATAGCTGGCAGGGTCCCACAAAAATGAATAACTCATGAACTAGACTTAATCTTCCAACCTGACATGTACCATGTCCTGAACTACATACCCACACGCAAAGTATGCTTGCATTTGGGTGTGCTATGGCTAAAGCAAACAGCCATGGTGAATACCTTGTTTAATTCTAATAACAAACACATATATCCCCTCCAGTTATGATGCGCTTGTCCTCATACCTACTTTTGTATTTAAATGCCATAAATTGAAATATTTTGGGTTGATATCCTTTACTTGATACTTCGCATCCATTGAACTTGGAGTTTCGCATGTCATAGATTGCCGCCTATAATCATCTCATAGGCCAACCCTTCTAAAAATATATGTGCTAAACACGGAAGTGATTTACTGAACTATAATTAGCTGATTATCGCTCATGACAACAGCACCGTTTGAAAGTTGCTCGATCACACAAGTCTTCTGTCCCTTTTTAAGCATTCATGACGTTGGCCAGACCTACCGTAGAGCATTGGCAGTTTTCCTTTAGCTTCTCCTGACCCAGGCAGATGACTCTTGCAGCCTCAGTCCTCAAGTCCAAGTTTGAGCATACATCCAGATTCACGAATCACCTGGTAAATCATTGGGTCAAAATTCACCAGCAGCGTACGGGTTTCAGGGTGACGAATGAGCAGGGTAGCCTGAAAGACCTATGGCAATAAGGATAAATGGCAGAGGATGTGGGAGTATTACCAATATCTGACAATCTGGTTAGCAGTAACATTTACTAAAAATAAAAAAAAATGCAGGAACCTTCACTGTTTCAGTATTTTGCATGCAATGTTTCCCCATGCACTCCCACCACAAAGCCATTCTTTCTGATTAACAGTGACTAAATTGTACTTTAGATAGGAATTCATTTGCCATCCACTTGAGATTGTTTTCAGACACTTGCCTGCTTTTGACTGCTTCACTTGTTTGACCCAAGCTCTGTGATAGAGGATTCAAACTCCCTCATGACTGATGCATGCAGGTGTGTAGTTGCGTATCCCTGCGAGCCCCTCCAGCTGTCTTTTTATGCTGGTAGCTCCTGTAAATTTTTAGTAACACCCATAAAAAAATACAGCAATAGAACTTGCGTCATCCCCCTGCACGATGGCAGTCTGGAAACATGACCTCAGTATGACCTTTGACCTTGTCCATGACCTTTGACATCATCCACCAATGAAGAACCCACCTATGACCTTAACCCCAAGTCTGAGTTTAAAATCAGGACTTAAACTTTTCGAAGGAGAACGTGAAAAACGAAAACCCTAACCAAAAACCTAACCAACTGGAACAACACATACATACATACGACGGACATTCGCACCCTCGCACTCTCCCCCTCTGCTTTTCACGCCAGGGGATAAAAATGGCAAGCAAGAAATCGGTCAAGCTATTAATCCACTACACCTATGATAACTGTTAATTTTCATGCCGGAGCTAAGCTATTCAAATGGAGTTCCATCTTTCTTTTGAAGCATCGGTAGACTCCCCCAGTATGGTTTTGTCATGAAGACCAACACTCCTCCTGCACATTGAGTCGTTTTACCTCCAGCATACTGGTCATTACCCAGCATTCCTGTGCAGTCGTTTGGGCTCCATATATGGCCTGTTACACTAGTAACTCTGTAACCTAGAAGTACAAAGAAATTATCGATGCTCTTGCGAGCATTATCGCGCCCTTACTGGCCAACACGCTTAGCGCGCTAAATCCATAAATCGCGCGCGATTTTC
>JAMKCH010021493.1:0-39870 GCA_023653785.1 Ophioderma brevispina
ATGCAAGCAAATGTAGATCACCAGGAGGTATCTACAGTAGCCTAGATTGACGCTAGTCACGCCTTTGTACGTTGGAGATTTGGTGTACTACACTGGTATAAAAGGTCAGGTTTAAGGAACGTAAAGGTATATGTTGACTCCAGGATTGGATGATCCAACCCAACAGTGGAGCAGTCTCAAAAAGGATGTACCCAAACAAGTATGATCACTGGGTTTTTCTTGAGAAAATGTCTTGTGAACTACTCGTAAGGAGTTTTTCTTGCTAAGTTTAAAGTCTTTATCATTTTCAAATTTGCCAGCAAGATAAAGGACTCTAAGATTGTTTTCAGTTAAGAAGTATCATCGGAAAGTGGCAGTTTCTTCGTCTGAATGGTTTCTATTAGCATTGTAGCTCAGATTAAGGATTGTAATGAATTGAGATTTGAGGAATAACCATTTGTGACATGAGTTGGACATTATGTGGGTCACTGTAGTGTCTTCAAATTTGGGGTGTATAGTTGATCACTTGATCTTTCCATATTGTCAAGCAAAATCTGTGTTTGAAATGTCCAGTGTGTTTTTAGCTTTGAGCAGGTCTTGCCAAAAGATTCAAAATGGAAACCATCCAAATCCAGTTGTTTATTGTTACAATTGTAATATTGGTGATTTGATGATTGAAAACATCACATAAGTGATAAGGGATATGCAATGTTATGTAAGGATCAGGGTTAGCTGAATAGAAGCTATAGTCCAAGGAGACAACAAAGGGAATTAGATGCTGAACAAAACTGTGCTTAATTTCTTTAAATTCAGTTCTGCCAGATTGAGGACAGATGCAGGTTCATGGATGTTCTTTGTTCTTTGAAACTTGTTATGTGATAGATTCAAGTGTATCAGGGATGGAATGAGAGCTAGGTGGGTTATGGTTAGATCAATCATGCCACTTGTGCCTAAGTTTGAGATACTCATTGTGACTCAAGTCCAAGTGCTTAAGGTCTGATGTGGTTTTGAAACATCTTCAGTGTACTGCTGGTGGTAGGAAGGCATATGGTGGTTTGAAATCTACATCTGCAAATAGGGTAAACCTCTGAATGATTTATCGGGAGAAATTGTGATTAAATGATGTTTTCAGAACTAAGTTTGTAAGGTGTGGTAGCCAGAGAATGATCGTCATCTATGGACGGTAGTTCTGGACATCCCAACCAGAACCACTGGAAAATTTCCAATGGTTTAGGGATTGGTTCCATTTAGCCAAAGGTTCCAGTGATGTTGTGTTTAATTTTGTCACACATTTGAGTGGGAAAGTCAAGACGTTCAAGTGGAGCCTGCAGTGATTGTAACCGAGAGAAAATCCACGTGTTGGGGGTGTATTCTTGATCAATTTCAAAGAGGTAACATATTACGTGGTTTGAAGAATGTGACGATCGACGTGCAAGCATTTCTTGTATGGTAAATACACTTTTTGCAAAGGTGAGTTGGATAAGCACTGACTGATCTATTTGATATATTTGCAAGACTAGAGTTCCCCGATTAGGTCAAGTTTTTCAAGGATAGTCATTGTAAGGAACTCCATTCCAAATTCTAATGGAGTTAGCGAATATTGGTTGGACAAAACCAGCTCTCTCGCAACATCGTACTGCTCGAGCGTGGATGGGTATCATTGTCAGGATGTTGTCACTGAGATCCCACAAAGTTGCAGGTTTGGCACTTCAAGAAAAACTTCATTTCCAAACTGTCAATGTAGCAGTTGCTTACGGTCAAGCTGAAAAGTCTTTGTATATCCATTGACAGCTGTAGCTGGACAGATGCAGTCCTTCTTGACATCACCGTTGTGACTTAAATCCAGTTTCTGCAGCGCAGCCAGACGCTGGAAAGTGACATCAATGACCGGCAAACTTAGTATTGTTTAGTTTTAACATGATAAGTAGTGCAGACATTGAAAGTCTTGGAGTCCATACTAAGTATTGAATTGTGACTTAACGTGAGAGTCTGTAGTGAACCCCGGTCCATGACGTGTGAAAAGCACACCACCTGATGTTTGAGGTGGTTGGTTGCTGTGGTCTAGTGGGTTGTATGCGGCCATGCATTGGTGGGATGGTGACCAGCTGTCTGTGTGTGCAATCCAGCTGGGTGTGGGTTGTAGGCTTGCATGGAACACTGCCTTTTGGATACTTCTATGCATTGCTGTAGAGCGAGAAAAAAGGTGTGGTCCAGTGAATTGAAATTCAGCTTTAATAAAAACAATTAGTCCAATATGTATGATTTCGACCCACACAAATTGCAACAAAACATTATTGTGGGTGTTAATATACTCGGAAATAGTCCAAAAATAATAGATTAAAAGTTCTAACCAAAATCAACCTAGTGGAAACATGTATAAATAAGGGGGCAACAGTTTGTACAGGTGTAAAAAATAGAATTGTTTCGAATTGATTTAAAGATGTACCACATTTATTGGGCTACTCCTAAGGTTTAAAAAAAAGAGTATAGTTTGTCTCAATCTACCCGTTTTAATACGTTTTAGTACAATAGGCTCATAACATTCAAGGTCATATCCTGGGGTTAAAATCATATAATGGTCCGTTTGATCGGCTGGTTGTAAACTGTTAGAATTTGTCCCACTAGATAATAAATGTAAAATAGATTCTTGTTTAACTTCTATACTCAGAATTACAGAGCTTGACTAGTGGACCTCCCATAGACCCTGTAGCCCCCAGTCCATTTTCATATCCAATGATGCAACGATAGTATAGATGTGCAACGTATATATTCGGGTTCTAAACCATTTGAAGAACAATTTGACACCACTTTTTGTATAACGAACGGATATATCTGACAATTTACCCCCACCATGTGACCTTGAACCTATGTGACCTCATAACTATTGAACTACACACCTTCAATATGAACGTTACCTTTTTTAATCCTGGAAATGTAACGAACACGTGCATACTTTTCGACGCGTTTGATACTTTCATATTTTTGACCCCGGTATAAACTTTACCGCCTTAAAATATATGTTCCACAACCTTTGGATTTTAGTAGAACTTTTGATATGTTGTTTTTAAGGTATTCTCATACATTCTGTTTGGAATTGATTCTGTTGCAATTAGGTTTGGTTAAGGCATCATTCATTCTATTTTTTGAACTGGCCTAGATGTCTTAAAGAACACTCCATGGCACATTTGAAAAATAGTGCGCCCTCTATAATTTTTCACAATTGATATTTTTGCACTGGTCCATAAAGCTTTTTATATCATTAGCCCTCACCTGAATTATAAAGCCCAAATCAGTGCACTTATGGGTAAACAGAATGATTTTATACTAATTATTCCACAGCATTAAACACCTATCAGGGATTCACACCGAAAGAGTCAAATATTTGAAATTTGCAGAAATAAATCTGTAGAATTCGTATATATTATCTTTTCCAACTGAAAAATCGACAGAAAAGGAAGAAAACAGTAGTGTTCAAAAATCTGAATCTCCATTCAATTACGTATTGTAGTAAGTGTCCGTATGGACAGTAATGATTAAAATCTCCGATTCTGTTCTTATTAGGTTGCTTTTGGTCTTGACATTTGCAGGGGATGTTTATTTTTATACTTGGTACAGACATGCAAAAATCTGATTTTTGATGATTTTTTTTCCAATTTTATGATTTAGCAAATCACTGATAGTGCCTTTAATTCAGCAGAGGATGCGTAAAAGGTGTGTAACACAAGAAAACTCACGGCATGCACCTTGTTTGACCGGTCTGTGACCTTTGTGGTTTTATTATCAATGAGTATGAGTCTATGGTATTCATATAATAGACACAGTTGTTGTTAAATGTTACGGCAAACTTAAAAGTCTACAAATTATCTGGATGTCTTTAGCCTCTTATTAATGCCCCTATCTGCTTTTGGGTATGTATTTTTGTGTAAAATATCTCTATTCTTCCAATGGCTAGACTATCATTTGCGAGCAAATTGAAGAAAGTTCATTTTTTCTGAAAATGTGTCAGTGCCGCTTTAATTGTGCATATAAATTCACACACATTCGTCTAACACAAGCTTTTATAGACCTTTCCAGCTGCCATGGGATTCTAATGGTGTGTTTTGATATTATGAGCAAATTTTTGTGAAACAAAGTATGTACAAAGTAGGTATACACTAGTCTTATACCTACCGTATTGTTCCTAATAAACGCCCTGGGGGCGGTGCATTTCTCAAGAGGGGGGCGTTTATTACAGTCAAAATTGGAAAGTAAAAAACCCCACAAAAATCACCTTACACATGATTACCAATAATACAAATGAACAAGCAGGCGGACGCTGTTTTTGCATCTACCGTTGAATAAAATGCACGATGGACTAGTGAAATCAATGATTTGCTAAGCTGGTCCATGCCCTGTGACACTGATCAAGATGCCCGGGTCAAGATGAGCTGAGCTATTGCTTCACTGTGGCATGCACAGTACTGTGCCACTGAACTGAGCATGGCCCGGCTCTGGGATGATGTTTTTAACTAAAATATCTCATCAAGTTGTTGGCTTTTATAAACATGTTTTGATCAAAATTAAAACTAAAACTACTATATTTGAAATACACATTTTAGCTTCAAAATCTGACAGGAAGAAAAAAATCTTACCTTAATTCAAAAGCATGTATTGAAAGCTTAGAGGTACTCACGGACTTACCATACAATTGCATTATTGATAATGCATGGAAGCACCATAATCCAGACGTATAACATGATGTTTTGGTGGGCTCACAGTTCTATTTAGTTCCTCACTGAAGATTGACCCATTACCTGTTATTCCTCACTGCTATCAAAATCACTTGTGATATTATTTACGTTAGCACCGATTAAGTAAAATGTTTTGATAGGCACTTCCAGACACTAATAATTACATGGCCACATTGTTGTAGTATAAATATAGGAAATGAAAGCAAATACGATCTAGTTTTAGTTCTGTTTAAAGGGCATGATTCAGAATTTTTGTAATAAAATTATTTTCATTAAACTGCTTAATTGACAGTACCCGAAACTTATCTGCATGACCCGATTGCTAATAGCCTCATCCCCAGGGACCCCAGATTTTACCTGAAGTGGTAAAAATATTGGTGTCTAAAGAAAGCAACTATATATTTTTCTCATATACCCTGTGAAATATTAGTGCTAAAAATGTTTGGTTTGGATATAACTGTGCCCCATTTTGGTTGACCAATATTCGTTTTACAGAGTATTCTACGGGCTTACAAAATGACGGTATCAGCTCCCATATCAAAAGTGGATTGAAATATTTGCGTTGGGGGTGGGGGAACCCTTGCATGAATCACAAAATGCGTCTTTAAATAATAAAGAGGGAAAAAACACGAAATGCACTTTTAATCTTTCTTTTCTACTGATGTGTTTTTCTCTTTCATGCAGGTTTCTGGTGCTCAGCTCCCAGACTGGGGTTTTTATCAATTTGAGGTTGCTACAGATCGTATGTTAACAGGATGGCCACAATAGGAATGTGGAGGACACATACATACACCAGATGTAGGTACAAATCATCATCAGCACATAGGGGTTATGGCGTTGTTGCATATCACATTTGTAGTATTTGTGTCTGTGTATCTTTGTGTGGTGTTACTTATTAGAGTGACATTGTGGGGTTTTATAGGATATAACGCACATGTAGGGTTATTCAACGTTGCGGGATGATTTTTCTTGACGTGGGGTTATTCAAACAGAGTTACTAAAGTACTTGAGTCTATAACGGATCACTCAAAGTGGTTTCGGTTTATTCCTAAATGCATAGAAAGCAGCTTTCCTAGTTTAGTAACATATAGGCCTGTGGCGCAAATCTCGATGCCTAAGAAAAAATTAGAGTTTAGTACAAAAAAAAATGGAAAAATTCTTAAAATGTCTTAAAATTAATTATTTTTCTATATAGTAACAAAAATGTGTTACGTTGGGATGTCGTCGTCATCTTATTTTCTGTCGACATAACGGTAAAACAACTTCCCGACGGCGACATAATGTCGACATAACTTAAGTTAAATTCGACCGGACCAGGCGAATGCATCAATCAAACACCAAAACGTCAAACATGTGAAAATAGTACCATGTGCTGCTGCACCCATGATGAAGCTGAATAACACGCCAAAAACCTTGACAATAGAATATTCCCAATTATAGCCTTCCCATCAATGAGTTATAAACCATAAACTGAAGATTTAGTTGAACAGAAAGTACCTTTCACTTTAAAATTGTATCCGAAATTCTAGAAAACTACCATATATGTTGACTAATCCAATAGTATTTTGAGTTATATTCCTCCCCAATCAGTCCAAATTATGGCGGCACGCCGCCATTTTGGAGAATCCTACTTCCGGGTCTGTTTTCTCATTGAAACAACAATGTTTTCCAGAATATGGGGCGACTAACCAAATTACATAATACACAGGTAAATTAACTATATAGTGTATTTGATTTTATAAAAGTGGTACCTACCTTCTCACCTGTGGTATCTCTAACCCTCTATAGATACGACCAATCACATGGTGAATTACCATGATGTCATTTGGGGAAATACCGATAACAACATGCGTGCACAGTATCAAGGGACATGTACGTTGCTTGGCCTATGTAAGGCAATTGGTACACGGTCAGTGTTGAGGACAGGGATCCACGACGAAGTTGAAACACGGTCTTTGCACGGCTGTGGGGCATGATTTATTGTAATAAATACTAGTTTTTTTCTTTTTTGTATCTGGTACGTGAAAACATGGATATAATAAATAGTAACAAAAAATAGGTAAGTAGATTGACTAGGTTGAAAATGACATTTTTTGGAGGCGATACTTTGTCATTTTGCCCCGATTCGAGTGTCGCCCGTGTCGATTCGGGAGAAAATATGGCGAAATGTCGCAATATGGCTTGACGCGGACATGAAGCCATATGGCTTGTCACGACATGAAGCAATATGGTTGTCGCGCATGAATGCCAAACATAAGGTGTGTCGACGATGAAACTAGTTAATGTAAGTAAGGAATGTTTTTTTAAGAAAAAAAGTGAATTTTTAAGAATTTTTTGTAGAAACGCCTCAATGTAGCTCTTTTGTAGTATGTGTGTGTGTGGTAGACTGTGCACACTTGGTGGGTAATGACTAACACTTTCTAGAATTCTAGCATATATTAGACCTACCATTGAATGTTATTGCAAAAGCTAGGCTTTCCATTATCTCGTTAAAGAACTGGGACATTTTCCAGAAAGAAGTGCCCTCAATTTTTGTTCGAACCCACGGTCATTTGGCATGATTTACAACTTATAATAATTTGGGATGGCCTGAGGTTATAACAGAAAATATCGCCCGGGCCTAGATCAAATATCCGGGCGAGTCGAAAAAGTCATCCAATAGTATTTATTATTATGCAAAAGAAGCTGACTTTACGAAAATAGTTTTAAAATGTCTTTAAACTAATAAAAGGAGAGTATTTTCTTGACCGCCTTGCCCAATATTTTGGCTATTGTGCAGATAGTTGGGCGGTACGCGCTACTACTTGCATACGCATATGCACACCAGATGCATAATATATATTATATCACACAACAACTGAGTGAATAAGCCAAATAACGCAATTGTTATGTACATAGATCATTCGATGATGATTTAGAATGTTCTGTCTCTCACACCAGAAAATCAAGCATGCTTAATAGCAGGCAGTTTGGTTTTTTTTTTCACCTCGTTTGTCAGAAACATTCAAAACGTTCTCGTAGGTGGTCTACAACCGATTAAGTGCAAATGAGAGAAATTCATATCCTCAAAAAAATATCTCCTGGTCACTTTAGTGCATTTAACTTATGAAGTTCATACTTGATAGAGAAAGGACACATCCACTCCTACCATCTGACTAATTAAGGTCTTATTTTGCATATCACATAGAGGTCAAAGGTTATCCACAGTAATAGGCGTCTTCTGAACAGGACTTAAGATGTACGGGTAATTCTAGAAAGTTGTGGGCACCCTTTGGAACGGGCCTAATGTCCCCCTTGAAATATGAACTGGCAGACCTTTTAACTAATTACATGCCAAATGTTTGAGATGCCCATGGGGTCATCAGAGATGTAACTTTTCTGGAAATTTCAGGATTTTTGGCCATAAATAAAAAAATCTGGATTCTATCAGTGATTCACCCGAAAGAGTTAACATATTTGAAATGTGCAGAAATAGATTAAGAGTGCAGGATAAGTCTGTAGAATCCTCATCCAAGTTCTTTTTCACTTGAATAAGACCTGCCAGAAAAGGAAGAGAAGGTCATGTTCAAAGATATGAGTTCCCCTTCAATTACGTGTTGCAGTAAGTGTCCTACGGACAGTTCTGACTAAAATATCTGATCTTTTTTGTCCTTTCTTCTGGCCTTAATCATTTCCGGGGTGTTAGGGGTAACCTGTACTTGTGTCAGACATGCAAAAATCTAATTTTTGTGATTTTTTTCGATGTTCTGATTTAGCAAATCCTGATTATAGTGCCTTTAATTTATTATTTTTTTAATTTCTGATATCAAAAGTGTTAATGATAAAGGATAATTGCATCAGAAACACAAGTTTTAAGTACAATTTATTTTGGAGATAGGGGTCTTGTACACAAAATCGCGTAAAAAATACGTTCCCCGGAGGTTCACCGGATGCCAGGCTAAAATTCGGGCCTTCCATCTGTTTAAAATTTTGGATTTTCAGGAAAAGGTGCTACTGTTACATCTCTGTCATCATACATATGCCATGCACAATGTGTCTGCATATTAACTTTTATGTACAACTTACAACATCAATGAAAGATTGTTTATCCTTGATTCAGTTGGTTGATGATAAAGATGGTGACATTAGTGACAGTCTAACAGGAGCCCCAAGGTAAGAAGAGCAGATGTACAAACGGCCTGATTCTAGTCACCAGCTAGGATTTGTCGCAAATTTAAAGAATTGCAGGTGAGAAATTAGGTGATATGGCAGTTCGCACACTAAAAAGTACCAGTTTTCTTTTTACCTGTATTTTTTCTTTTAAAAATATTAAGTCAAAATGATCTGCTGATAGCAACATCTTTCTGCTGTTGATTTAAGATCTCATTTATGAAATGATGTGGGAATGAAGAACATGTGATAAAAATCCAAACAAAGAAAAATAGTTCTTAAGTTGCATTTTAATGTTGCCCATCAGTGAAAAGCATGAACCACTTTGTATGATTTTATTGTAGGTGAACATCATCTCCACCATGCTCATTGAGATCCCACAGGATGATTTTCAAGCATTAAGTTTCTTCTCTTTGCTCAATTGTCACAGGTACAGGGGGGGTGTGGGGGGGGGACTGGCGAGTATCAAAGTTTATAATGATTGGCTAGTCAAGAACTGCTATGGGAATATTGTCAAGTTACGGATACAATTGTTTCCACATGTTACAGTATTCTCGATCCAGTTTACTTGGTTTGAGCTATAGTAAAGGTAGTTATAGTAAAGGTAGTAAATTACTACCCCTGATGTTTTTCATCATCTCAGAGAAATAACATTTTCAGCACTAGAGAATGTCGTGCTGGTACTTGTACCCGACGCAAAAAATACTAACAGAAGATTTTGCAACCTGAATTCCCTCCTTTTTGAGACTGACACACGCGAGCGCCATATTGTTGAAACTGGACCCAATACCAACATGGTATTGAAACGCCACCTTCCAACTTTCCTACCCAAGTTGACTGATCAATACCTCTCTTAGTACTTGGATTTTTCCTAGCGCCCTCTGTGAAGCAGATAAAGAAACCATCGTTCAATAAAAATTAACTGAAAAACTATCACCCACTTCTCAAACAGTAGGTTGTATTGTCTGCCTGACTTATGTCACAAGTGTTATATATTTCAAGAGGACCTTAATTTTTGTAGTGTTCCTGTACAGTAAAATCGTGTTAATCAAACTTGTCAATTTGTTAGACAAAACAATGCCTAATTAATTCGAAAACTATCCAATAAACCTTGAACATTCTTGTAGGTGGTCCTACAATCAATCAGTGCAATTTGAGAGAAATTTGTATCCTCCAAAATCTCCTGTCACTTTAAAGACCTGTCCACAGCAGAAAATAGACAAGTACATGACATGTCTTAATAATATACCTGTAACCTTCTCATTTATCCTTATAGTGGAAGATGCAGGCAGCTAATCAAGAAGTTCACCAGGAGCATCGCTACAGCTCAGAGCCATTAGAATGGCCCCTGAGCAGAGAGGCATAGCCTATTGGATGAGTCCACTAAATAATGCGTATCGTAGATCAGGATTCGGGAGCATTTGCCAATGTGCATTAAAGGGTTAGCATCGATAATGCGAGAGAATCGAAAAAAAATGTTGGAAATTTGCATGATTTAAACTTATAAATCAGTATCGTGTGTACAATTCCTGCTTTAATGTAGAAAACCACCAAATAGTGAAACAGTGAAGTATTTGAGGAAAATTTGCCATAACCGTCTCCCGCAAATAGGCATACAGCGACGGCGTCTGCAAATCTGCACTAAACAGCTGAATTGTGGTTTACACCATGTCAGAATACACCCAGCCCAATGATGTTTTGTGCTTGAGATCAAATTGTATTGATCATGGTGCACATATCACGCTGACACTCGTGATATTCACCGGAAAGGCTTTTTTGATCCTCAAATCAGAATTTTGATACGCCCGTCAAATTACAGAATCGGATACAAAGAGTACTGCCTTGTCTTTAATCCACAGGATTTCACAGCCACCACTTGCATGTTATGTTTGCATATCCTTCAGTACAAAAATATAAAAATATGAATTTTGATGATTTTTTGATGTTTCTTATTAGCAAATCACTGATAATCACTTTCAGCCTCATTAAAAAAAAACATCACATACAAACTTTTTTGTTTTGTCCATCATGTGATAGAGCTGTTTGAAATTGGATCGTCATAAGAAGAGGTCTAGAGTAATTGCTTTGAAGTAGTAGTTGTAGACACCAAAGTTTTGAATCTGGTTTGTCCCCACTAACGGTGGTGGCCGGTTCATCTCCCATACCATAAACAAAAAAAATACTGCTTGTGAGGAATTTTTGGAGCACGATACTGACCCGGATCTAATGCCTTGCTGAGCGTCAATGCCATTTCCTGACATCCTTGTAGTAACCTTTTTAGTTCTCCAGGGTAACCAGCGCCCCTCATTTAATTAAATCTTAATGGGTGACGTTTAGCGCCGACAGGTAGTACCAGTAGCAGCCCCTCAAGGAACCTGATCTGCCAACATTGTAGTAAAATATTCAAATATATTTCCATATATTAAAGATGAAATTACAGCTTAAAATAAATATGGCTCTAGTTTACTTTGACCAATGCCACTATGAAAATATTTTTTAGATTTTGAAATTGAGTTTTACGACAAAGTAGCATACACATACGCCAGTACATACACCGCTTTTCATTTCCCATATCCGCCTAGATAAGTGGTCGTACCCACTACACACACAAAAGGTGAAGTTAGCAATTTTTTGCACAGACTATAGTACTGGTATTACAATATAGTGGTGTATATCGTATGTAATACCAAAATTTCCATTTCTCACTGTATGCCAAATCAAAGTGACAGGAGAGATTTTTGATGATACAAATTTCTCCCAATTGCACTGGATTGGTTGTAGACCACCCTCCGAGAATGTTTTTGGAGGTTATTCGGACAAACAGTACAAAGAAAACCCGCAAACTTGTTTTGAACTTGTCTGCTATCGAAGCGTCCCTATAGAAAACCATGCTTTGATTTTCTCTCATGCACGACAGAAATTATCTTGTGGCATAAAACGGCTATTCACTTCAGGTGTGATCTAATCCATTTGTTAAGCATTCCAATATTCAAAAAACCGGGTTCGAAAAAAATGGGGTGCTTTCTGGAAATGTCATGTTCTCTTTAAATTAACCATATTTATTAATTTTGGGTTTATGGACTTGATAATCTTGAAGCAAACATAATTATAACGAATTGCCGACCTTCACAAAATAGGTAATACACCACTATACCACTGACAATTTCAAGCTGTCCTTGGTGAATGAACATACATCCGAGGGTTGACAATCAGAAACCTCTACACAAAATACTGCTTTTGAGAAATGTGGTGTTTTAATATTTTCTACTAAGCAAATCTCTTCCATTACGCAAAATGTAAACATCTCATAAAGCTCAATATGGTACGTAAGCAAACATGATATAAACTTTAGTAAACAAAGAACAATTTTTATTAGGAACAGCATAATAAAGAAATTCTTTAATATTTCTTTTAAGTGCTGAAAGTTTTACGGTCCTTCTGAGTAACTGAAAACGGTAATCTGTGAGTTTACATCTTCATCATGCCTGTGATTGACACCATGATTCACTCAGATGTTTTAATCAGTAATCCCTTTATTTGTTTTAATAGAAATCATCAATATAAGTTGATAGTATCTAAAAAGCTGTTGAATTCGGCAATTGGTGTCCAGCTATGAAGCCCTCAACTCAGTGTTCTGTGCCAAATACAGTTTTACCCTCAAAGGTCCGGAAGCGTCATAGTAAAGGAATACATATTTAAGCTTTCTGTAGTAAACACAGTGTTGCACCATTGAGATGTGGTGAAGTGTTATTTTGCTTTATGCACTATGAAGTAGACTTGAAGTTTAAGGGTTCTGTTTTTTCAGAATCTGTAGGTGTTACGCTGTTTTTTGGTACCAACCCAAAATCACCAAAAAGTGAGTTACGTCCTTCTGTTTTGTCAACCCTCACATGTTATTGCAATTAATGCTGTTGTTTGTAACAATCTTCAACTTGTGAAGTTGCAGTGTATATACTGCCGCTCATATTCAAGGCAACTCCAATCATCACTGCATCCACATTTCTGAGGTAGAACTCCCTATTTTTTGTATTTCTCTTGTCTTTTTAGGCTCAGATTCCTGTTATTGGCAACCCAGTATATGGTTGTCAGCCTTTGTGGGCATTCTTGTGTACATCTGTGTTCTGTGTGGGGTGACTTGTTAAGTTGGGTGTAGGCAGTGTCCAGGATATGAACAAAGTTAAGTAACTAACAAACAAACAAAATTTAAAAAAAAAATTACTTGGTGCTCTTATAATTTTTGTCAAGTATAAAGACCAATATCACTCCTAGATATCAGCTACTTGGAATCGTCTGTGGGAATATAATGTAGCCAGTACAGGTGTAGAGGCAACATCGTAGTTAACCCACATGAAGCCTATCCAACTTAACAAAGTCAATGCTCTACCCCTATCTTGACCAAAACTCATAAACTCAAAGATCCAAGGCTAAAAAATCACTAATTCCAAAAAGATGCGATGAGTCATCGTACCAACACTCATATGGCACAATCGCTCAGCTGGCCGGGGCCAGCGACTCTCACATGGCTTGCCATCCCTGCTTTTCAGTTCCCATATCCTCCTAATAAGTGTCGTACCCACACACCCCCAAAAGGTGAAGTTAGCCATTTTTTTTTTACGCAACCGACTATAGTACTGGTATTAAATATATGTGTATATCAGTATGTAATTCCAAATTTCCATTTTTCTTCTTACGTATTGCAATCAAAGTGGCAGGAGGAGAGTTTTTGAGGATACAAATTTCTCTCTCAATTGCACTGTATTGTGTTGTATACGCACCTACCTAAATGTTTTGTGAAGAGTTTTATATCTGAACAAACAAGTACAAAGGAAAACCGCAAAAATCTTGTTTTGAACTTGTCTGCTATCAATCGTCCCTATAGGAAATACCATGCTTTGTTTGGATTTTCTCTCATGCACTACAGAAATTATCTTAGTGCAAAAAGACGGCTTATTTCACGTTTCAGGTGTTGATCGTAATCCATTTGCTAAATCTTCTCAAATATTCAAAAAAAAAAACCGGGTTCTAAAAAACTTAGGGGTGAAGAATTTGACAGGTTCAGCAAGGCTTCAATTGTCAAGTTTGGCAAACCTATTTTGTACATTGTATAACATTTTTAAAAAAACAATAATTAGAAACAAATTGGCCGACCTTCACAAAATTCTGGTAATACACCACTAATAACCACTGACAATTTCAAAGCTGTCCTTGGTGAATGAACATACATCGTAGGGTTGACAATCAGAAGCCTCACCTCAAAAATACTGCTTTTTGAGAAATGTGGTGTTTGTAATATTTTCTACTAACAACTCATTCATTATCTCAAATGTAAACTCTCATCAGCTCATATTGAACTGTAAGTTAATTTAATTACCAATTAAAAAAAAAAAAAAAACATTTTTAATTATGAACACAGAATTAAGAAATCTTTAATCTTTCTTTAAGTGCTGAGTTATCTGTCCTCTGATTGGTAACTTGAAACGGTAATTACTGTGAGTTATTTACATCTTCAATCATGCCTGTGATTGACACATTATTCCATCAGATGTTTAAGCATGTAATCCCTTTGATTGTTTTAAAAGAACTCAATCAATATACGCGTTGGATAAAGGAGCTAAAAAGCTGTTGAAATTCTGGCAATTGTGCAAGCTATGAAGCCGCAACTATTGTTTGGCAAATACAGTTACCATCATAAGGTCGTAACTCAGAGTTAAGGCTTTCTGGTTAGTACAAGTGTGCACCATTGAGAAGTGGTGAAGTGTTATTTTGCTGTATAGGCACTAGGAAGTACACTTGAGTTAAGGCTTCATGGTTCTCAGAATCTGTAGGTGTTAAAGATTGTTTTGGTACCAAACCTCAAAATTCACCACAAAGTTAGTTACTCCTTCTGGTTTTGTCACCCTCGACATGTCTTGCAAATTCAGTGCTTGTTGTTTGTAACAATCTTCAACTTGTGAAGTTTCAGTGTATATGACTGCCCCTCATGATTCAAGCACCAATCCAATCATCACGATCCACATTTTCTGGAGGTATAAATCCCTATTTTTTTGTATTCTCTTTATCTCTTTATTCTCTTATGGCTCAGATTTCTTTTATGGCAACCAGTGATATGTGGTCAGCCTTTGTGGCATTCTTGTGTACTCTGTTTCTGTGTGTGCTTGTAATAGGTTGTGTAGCAGTGTCAAGATATGAAACAAAGGTAAGTAAACTAACAACCAAACAGAAATTTAAAAAAAAAATTACTTGTTGCTCTATATAATGTTTTTGTCAAGTATAAGACCCAATAATCACGTCATAGCTATCAGCCATACTTTGGAAGTCTGTGTCTGTGGGAATATAATGTAGCCAGTACCGGGTGATAGAGGGCTACATCGGTAGTTCACCCCCACATGATCCTATCCAACCTTAATACAAGTCAATGCTCTAAAACCCCTATCTTGACCAAACTCCACGAAAACTCAAAGAGCCAAGGCTAAGAATGCCCTAAGTCCAAAAGATGCGATGACGTCATCATACCAACACTCATATGAGGCAACGAAATTCGCTCAAGGCTGGCTGGGCCAGCCGACTCCTCCAGCAATGGCTTGCCATCCCTGCTCAAGGGAATGGTGTGCAGGAGGCCCTGGGTTCGAATCCGCCAATGATGTCCAATCTTCTTTCTTCAATCCCTTTACCCCCCTTCCCTTCCCTCGGGAATAGCCTGAAACCACAATACGGTTAGGTACCTTCCTTTTACCTCATAATATAAAGTCTTTGTCATCAACGTAGCAATTAAGTAGGAAACACCAATAGTTATCTCATGAACTAGTCTCTCATAAGTCTGTCCAATCTTTTCAAACTCGCAGGTTAAGCAAGTAAGACATTCTTTGAAAAGTATTTTGTGGATTTTTTGAAATTCCTGAGCAGATGTCTGCGTTTTGGGGGCATTTTGTTCGCCTTTTGTGTTTTTTGGCTTGTATTGTGTGTTGGTAGGCAAAGAAATAGTGCTTGGCAGCAGAGGCCAATTTTTCGATAGTTGGTGACCTAAGTGAACAAAGGTTGTCATTTATCAAATTGTAGCTATAGGTCCCAGGAGTCAGAACATGCATGATGCAAAAATTAAACATGTGTCAAATAAAGTTATGGGGGTCAAAGTTTACCCACCCCCCTTTTTCAGTATGTAAAATGTTGAATAACAATGCCCAGGTTGATACATTTTATCACAAATCTGGGAGTTGGTGCCCACTAATATATTTTTGACCACAATTGACAAACACGAACACCTTAGTATAAGTTATCATAAATACCCTTTCTCGCCCCAATCGTACCCCACCCCAATGCTGTTTTCAGATTTGGCTGTGTCAGAAAAACAGTGGTTGTAACTAGTGATCAGGAAATATTCATGAAAGAAAGTCATTGTGATTTGTGTGTGTGTGTGTGTATGTGGAGTGTGCGTGTGTGTTTGTGTAGTGTGTATGTGTGTGTGTATGGTGTGGGGTGTGGTTTGTGTTTGGGGGTTGGCTTGGGAGGGAAATAATTTAACCTTATATGTTTACTAACATCTGCGACATTGTGTCCGTTACGGTCCACGTTGTCCGACCTCATAGGTTTAACTCAGTTTAATCATCTTATGGTCAGGGCAGTTGTTTAAAACCATGGGGGGGCCCTGTGTTCCAGAACCCTTGACACCCGCGTCACTCGCCACCCCCACAAGGAAGTGACCTGTTGTACATTGTCCTATTGGACACAACTCCGCCCCTTCACAATAGTCCTCGGCACCCGCCTTCGCCGCCTTCTGCGCTCCCCCATTTGCAAATGTCCTTGGTGTTGCCGCCACTTGGGTCAGGTTATATAGGGGTTAGTGTTAGATACTAGACTTTCTCAGGGACCCTAAATTCGTATTACCAAGTCTGCTGCCATTATTTGAAAATGGCAGCATTCTATTGTCAGTGTTACTGCCCATTATTCGCAATAATTGGGTCTCTAATTGCATTTTTCTTCATTCAGAATCACGCTGTTTTTCGGTAATAAAAGCAATGAAAGGTTGCCATGGCCTAATAATTTATCCCAGCCAGAAAAAACTTTAAAATCTCGGACACATTATTCGACCATATATGATACTAACTATCAACCTTAATTGTTTATGATTATTATTATACCAGTTACTTATTACAGCGGCATTTCCCGTAATCAATGCGCTGTACTCACAACCAAATATCAAGGAAATAAACAACAACGATTCAAAGAATATGGTACCCCTCAAATACCAAAACAGACAATTAAGGATATAAAAGTGCGCAGCAACATAAAATGACAGCACTATAGTGAATACACAGAGCATTAAATAAAATACGATATCTTTGCAATGCAATAAATAATACACTAAGTTAAATCATGATAAGGAAATAATTAAAATGTGACAGCACCATATAATGGCCAGCACTATAAAATATTGCAAATAGAATGAGATTTACTTACAAAAAAATGCATGATTAACACACTAATAAAAGGCATACCTGTCGTAGCGGTAGTACATTATCACACAACACTATTTTTGCCTACAAACATAATAATTTTATTGACACTATAAATTCACCATACCGTACATCAAAAAGACCACCATACTAGTCTTTGGGGAAAGATGCTTTAAGAATCTTTTTAAAGGATTGCACATTGGGGGCTTCACGCACATACTTGGGCAAGGAATTCCACAATCTTGGACCCAATAACAGGCAAAGGATTTAATCGCCATACAGATCTTTTGGTATAGTGAATAACCAGACGGGTTTGGATCTTGAACGGCCTAGCCTACATGACCAGGTTGATCAAATCAAAAATTAGTTTCTTGCAGATATCTAGGCGATGTGTTCTGAAAGCCGTTTTGTAAACATGCACCAAATTTGAACTCTATTCTCTGCCTGGATCGGCAGCCAAGCAACTCACGAAGTAAACAAGCATCGCTGGGCCTGTTTATTTACTGAAAGAATACGGGAGCAGCGCGATTTTTGGAGTCCTTTGAACCTAAGAGTGTGCAGACTTTGCACTAGACCGCCAAGCAAAGAGTTGTCATAGTCCAGCCGAGATAGGATGAAAGATCTTGCTGCATGTGCAACACTTTGTTTGATTCATGATAACATGAATTCTTGTAAGGTTCTGAGATGAAGTTAATGCTACGCAAAGGGTAACTGTTTTGTTTCATGTTAAGGCAAGTATCGAAGGTAATACCCAGTTCAACAAATACACAACCAATTTCTTCATGGGAGTACCTTTGAATTAGCTGTTTAGTACCACGGATTACCCACCCGCATGGGTAACCACATCGTCGCGGGCCGCAAAAGTGGGGGTAATCAGTCACTAGGTAACACCCGCACGTAGCTTCAATCCCTTTAACCCGCTTCCCTCCTCTCGGGAGATAGCTAGAACCAAAAGACGGTTTGGGTACCCTTCCTTTTTTGCCTATACTATCAAGGCTCTTGTTCATCAACGTAGCAAATTATTAGTAGGAAACACAATATTATCTCATGAACTAGTCTCTCATGTCTTGTCCAAAATTCTTTTCAAACTCGCAGGTATGCAGTCAATGAACCATTTCTTTGAAAAGTTATGTTGTTGGATTTTGAAAATTCTGAGGCAAATGTTGCGTTTTGGGGCATTTTGTCGGCCTTTTTGTGTTTTTGGCTTGAATTGTGTGGTAAGGCAAATATAAATAGTCTTGCAGCAGAGGCCCAATTCTTCGATAGGTGGTGACCTAATTTAAACACAGGTGTCATAATTTATTCAATTGTAAGTATAGGTCTCAGGAGTCAGGAAATGCATGAGCAAAAATTAAAAATGTGTTACAAATTAATGTTATGGCGGGTCAAAGTTTAATTAACGCCCCCCCCCCCCCCCATTTTCAGTATGAAAATGTTGAATACATGCCCATGTGGATACATTTTATCACAAATCTGGAATTTTTTTCCCACTAAGATATTTTGGACCACAATTTTGACACCGAAAACCTTGTATAAAGTTGATCAATATAGCCTTTCTCGCCCCAATCTTACCCCACCCCAATGCCCTGTTTTCAGATTGGCTGTTCAGATAACAGTGGTTGTACTCAGTGACAGGAAATTATCATAAAGAAGCATTGTGATTTGTTGTTGTGTGTGTGTGGATGTTTGAGTGTGCGTGTGTGTGGTGTGGAGGGGTTATGTGTGTGTGTAAATGGTGTGTGTTTGTTTGTGTTTGGGGGTGGATGGGAGGGAAATAATTTTAACCTGATATTTTACTATACATCTGGGGACATGGTGTCAAGTGATCGCGTCCCACGGTTGTCCGACCTCATAGTTTTAACTCAAGTTTTATCATCTCTTATTGTCAGAGGCAGTGGTTTAACCAGTGGGGGGGCCCTGTGTTCAGAACCCTTGACACCCCTTCAGCGCCACCACCCCCAATGAAGTGACCGTTGTCAGTGTCTATGGGGACACAACTCCGCCCCTTCACAATATGCCTCTGCACCCCTTCTGCGCTCCCCCCATTTGCAATGTCTGGTTGCCCCACTTGGTTAAAGGGTTTATATGGTTAGTGTTAGCTACCTAGACTTTCTCAGTGAACCCCTAATTCTTACCTCTGCTGGCCTTATTGAAAATGCAGGCCTTCTGATTGTCAGTTTACTGCCCTTATTCTGCAATAATGGGGTCGCGAATGCATTTTCTCATTAAGAATCACGCTGTTTTTCGGTACTAGAATAGAAATAAGGGTTTGCAATGGGCTAATAATGTATCCTCAGCTGCCGAAAAAACTTTTAAAACTCGGACACATTATTCGCCAGAAATGATCCTACATCAAACTATTGTTATTATTCATTATTTATAACAGGACTATTAAGCGCATTTCCCGTAGATCAATGCGCTGTACATACACACCCCAATCATGAAATAAACAATAAAAGATTCAAAGAAAAATGGTACCTAAATACAACACATACCAATTAGGATATAAAAAGTGTCACAGCCAACATAAAATGCACAGCACTATAGTGATACACTAGAAAGCATTTAAAATACGATATACTTTGCATGCAATAATAATACACTAATTGATCAGGATAAGGAAATAATTAAAAGGTGCACAGCACCATATAATGTCACAGGACTATAAAAATATTGCAATAAATGAGATATTACTTATCCAAACAGGCATGATTACACCCTAATTAAAAAGGGCATCCTGTAGCGGCTGTACCTTAGTTCACACAGCTATTTTGCATAAAAACATAATAGAGTTACTGACACTTAGAAGGCACCATAAACCGACATTCAAAAAAGACCACCATAACTAGTCTTTGGGGAAAAGATCGTTTTTAATGAACTTTTTAAAGGATTGCACAAGTGGGGGCCTCACGCAACATACTGGGCAAGGAATTCCACAATCTTGTGGACCCATAACAGCAAAGGATTTATCGCCATAAGAATCTTTTGGTATATGAATAACCAGACGGTTGGATTTTGAACGGACCTAAGCCCGACATGACCATTTGAGTACACAAAAATTAAGTTCTTGCAGATATCTAAAGGCGATGAGTTCTGACAGCAGTTGTAAACATGCACCAAATGAACTCTATTCTCTGCTGGAGCCCGGCAGCCAATGCACTCAACGAAATAAAACAGCAGCGCTGGTCTGTTCTAATTTGACTTGTAAGATAAGGCGAGCAGCGCGATTTTTTTGTCTTTGGACCGAAGAAGTGTCGAATTTTGACAGAGCCGCCAAGCAAAGAGTTGCCATAGTCCAGCCGAGATAGGATCAGAAGATCTTGCTGCATTTGCACAAGTGTTTGATCAATAAAACGATGAATTCTTGTAAGGAATTCAAGATTAAAGTTATGCTAACGACAAAGGGAAACTGATTGTTGTTTCATGGGCAAGTATCGAAGGTAATACCCAGTTCCAAAATACACCACCAATTTTCTTCCTGGGAGTACCTTTGAATTAGCTGTTAAGTACCACGAGTACCCCACGCCGCATGGGTACCACATCGTCGCCGCAAAAGTGGGGTATCATCAACCTAGTTACACACGGCAGTAGCTTAACCACTAGTCCCCCACATGCTGAGTACCTGCGTGGATACTCCCATGCCAAATTGAGCTTGAGCTCTCTGTGATTATTTTTAGTAATTTTAAATCCATATTTAACATTTTGTCACACATGTTATAACGTTTTTACACAAATGTCTATATAGGGGGTGTTTTGGTGATGCTCAACTCAAATATAGATGTTACTAAGCTTGAAAATGGTCAGAAAGAGTTCATAAATAACAATAGAATGTTCCTGCTCCCTCTATGGTCGAAAGTGCTGCTACTAGGCAGCAGTAGGGATACCTGTGGAAGGTACTCCCGCCCGTTAAGTAGCTGCAGGGACTCCACTACTGGTGGTCTACTGGGTACCTGTCAGTCACTTAGCAGGCAAATGCAGAGTACACTATAGAATGCTAAGTAAACATAGCTGTATCCACGCCAGTGGCTTGTGTAGTCGCAGTACTTAGTTGTAGGTACTCGCATCATAATGCATCAAGGGTACCTTGGAGTAGAGCTAAGAGTACACATGAGTGGCCTAAGCTCTGGGTTAACCGTGTGTAGGATTTGCTGTGTCAGGAGGCAATGGGGACTTTATAGTATAAAAACGCCTGTCACCCCAAAGTTATAGGCCTGAGGCCACAATCTTCTAGCTAAGAAAGATTTACTCCTTAGTTTCCTTTTTCCAAGTTCTACCTCTTCCAGGGCTTATAGTTCAATAAATATATATAATGAGGGTTAAAGTTTATTCATAGAAAAGAATATAAACCAGGAAATGAACAATTCCTTTTGAGTGTAACATATAATATCCGAACCCTTTCATAATTAATTGAAAATGATCTGAAAAAATCCGGGGGGGGTTCTCACTTTTGGGTGTTGGGTGGGATGTGCGCCCGGGTGTTTGAACCAGTACCCACATATCCCAAAAATGAAAGATTTGCTACCCATCCTTATACCCGCTTTGGTGGAGGTTTTGGACAAGCCCGCAGAAGGGTGAGAGTAGCTAACTGTTAAAATGTATTTTGAGCATTCTGGCAGCACTCTTTTTCACATTTGTGGTTTGTAAAAATTCTTCTTCCTACCTGTTGACTACCTGTAAATCATACTTGAGACAGAACTGCAACCCTTTTCTTATAATACCATTTCCACTTTCCCGGTCAAAGATCTCTGGGGTGGCACATGGTGCCCCCCCACACACACCACACTCTGGCCATGCAGCTCCGCACTGCACATAATCTATAAAAGATAGAAAAATAATTAATCAAACATTGATCTTATGATTGACTTTAAAATCCTGTCAAAACGTACACACTGAATATAGACATTTTACTCCAATAACCCCCACCCCCTTTGATGCATACTTTACCCCCCTCCCCAAGGTAATGTATCATTTGTTTTATATTTAAATTTGTGCAGATGTTATGGAAAAAAATGATGAATGGAATATCTGAGGTCACTTTACAATTACACAGCAAGATTCCTAACTCACGTGGTGTACCCAGAGCTTAGCGAAACTCCTGGTACTCTTAGCTCTACTCCAAAGGTTACCCCCTTGATGCACTATTGATGCAGTAGCTACACTAGTCCTTGTGAGTAACGAACCACGGGATGATAGTCCGCTATGTTTTACTAGCATACCATCCTATAGTGTACTCTTCAGTTGCCCTGCTAGGTGCTGACGGTACCCATGTCAAGCCACCAGTAGTGGAGTACATCTGAAGCTACTCCACGGGAGTACTTTCACAGGTACTCCCTACCAGCTGCCTAGTAGGCAGCATTTTGAACCATAGAGGGCGCCAAACATTCCATTGTTGTTTACGAACTAATTCTGATCATTTGTCAGCTTAGTACATCTATATTTGAGTTGAATCATCACCAAAAACCCCTATAAATGACATTTGTGTAAAAACATATACCTTATGTGACCAAAATGTTAAATAATGGATAAAATTACTAAAATAATCCCACAAAGCCTCAAAGCTCATTTGCATGGGAGTACCCATGAGGTACTCTCCCGCATGGTGTGACTAGTGGTTAAGCTACTGCGTGTTGTACCAAGGTGGATGGTTACCCCCCACTTTTGCGGCCAGCAATGTGGGAAATCCCCCATGCTGGTGGGTACTCTCCCGCGGCCTACTTATATTCACTTCCAAGGTACTCCCATGAAAGAAATTGGTTGTGTAGTAAGCATTTAATTCCTGGGAGAAAATAAGTCAGAGCTGTGGCCAAACATAGTGGTATTATCTAATTTTGGTTGACATCCCTCCTCCCCCATGGTGATCTATTTCTTTAGAATTTTTATATGACCATACTCTGGGCCATAATTTCTTCTTGAGCATAACCAAAAACGCGCAGCCGTTTGCATCTGTTTGCGCGTAGCTAGCGCGCGTCTACATGCAACCCGATGGTGCGCCCGTCTGGCAGGAAAGCGGGCGTACTTTCTAACCTGTCCAAGAAATTATGAGCAGAGATAATAAATGGTCTAACTACATATCCATGATAGGTGTGGTACTCCAAACACATGCTATAAACGTCAAAACTTGTAAGTTGTTAGTACTTAGAGAATAAAGGTATTGTTTTTAAGCTCATCTGTTGCCGTGTATTTATCGGTCCATATCACACGGGCGCAGCATTATTTTAAGAGAACACGATGCGCAGCCGAGTTGTTTTACACGCTAAATAGTGCTGTCCCCCGTTTGATATGACACAAAAAAAAAAAATTTTATTAAAAGAAAAAAAAACAAACAGCGATAGATACATGGCAGAGCTAAAACAATACCTTATTCGCATATCTTTAACACTATTCAAAATAAGAAGCTTATTTATAAATTAATGATAGAATTTTACCAACGAACACCCCGGGGTCCTTTAAATCGCTCAGGTCCGTTGTTTTAACTATTCGCCTTCCGATTGGCCCGAGCATGCGTATGCGTAGCGCGTTTAACGCGTACGCGCTATAACCATCTTGCTGCAGCACTATTATGCTGAATTGGCTGTTTGTCCTACATGTAGTGCTGCTGTGTGAAAGCTGAAGCCATGCATTAACAATGCTGGCCTAGAGAGGCATTGCAATTTGCAGAGCCTATCTGATAACCACTGGCAGTAAATTTAAAGTTTACCTTGCTGGATGATAGTTATGTTATCACTTCAATTAGCACTATCCAGTTCACAGTTGGGGTTGTCCTTGGACATTCATTGGCTAGCTCTATAGTAATATACAATTTTGGTATTCACTTGACCATAACTTGTTTTCATTTCAACTTTATTTATATGCTTTCAACTAGCAATGGTTTATATAGTTTCAATTCATTTTTCATTTTATTAGGCTCTCTAGTTGTGGGAGATGTTTTGCTTAACACTACTTTTGGCAAATAACCTTGTCAGCACAAACAATCACGGAAACATATTTGTTTTTGAAACATTATATAACAAATTTGAATACTCGGTATAATGTATTTGTCACAAAAACTTTGATCAGGCCCTTAGCCTTTTAAAATTATGTGTCCTTATTTAATGTGGCAAGTTAGATATAGTGTAAAAGACAAATGACTAACTATTATAGATAGCATTTGTCTTTTCACACTATCGTTTATTTCATATCCAAATAAGAAACATAATTTCTACTACCTATTTCATTTTACACTTGTCTTGGAAAGTTAGATCTACATGGCGCCCGACGCCTTAACTGTCATTCTTTGGGCGCCCTGTGCGTAAAAAAGTCATTTTTTTTATTATCTACAGTGCACACTCTTCGGCGCTCTGTGCCCCTGCAAAATAGAGGGGGCCGCACCGGGGAAGCGCCCCTCTAAATCGCCCCTAGTATACTGAACTCCAAAATGTTTGCTTGCAAACCATGGTAAACTTTATAATGCCTAGAATGTGTCCTTGTATGGCCACGCTCTTAAATCATTGGCAGTGCAGACTGAGTGAAAACTTAATGATGGCAATTATCAACATGTGTTTGGCTCCCTTTATCCTTGCACTGAGTTAACTTAACACAGCCCAAGTCTCAAATCACTCCCAACCAGTCATAAGTGGCCTTACAAACATACTGCTATATCAGAGGGTGTATTGAGTTCAATCCCACAATGCACGGTTTTGGGCCTTTCACCTCCATAAGCCAAAATCCCCCATTCTACAAAAGGGGACCTCATGCAAGTAATTGTGGCACTTTCATTTTACTCTTCTGTGTATTTTAATAAGTGACACCACTTTCCAGGTTTGATTAATATCTTTTTCAAACAATTTTGTTTCCGTTTGCAACTATCAAAATATGAACAATATTATTTTATATAACAAGATCATACTTTTAAAACTTGTTTCTGTTTAACAGCAAGATTCCTACTCCGGTAACCCAGCGCTTGAGGCTCTCCATGTACTCTAGCTCTACTCCAAGGACCCCCTTGATGCACTATTGATGCAGTACCTACAACTAAGTTCTTGCGAAGTAATACACCCACTGGATGATACAGATAATGTTTAACTTAGGAGGCATTAACCATCCTATAGTGTACTCTTCAGTTTGCCTGCCTAGGTGAACTGACATTTCCCCCATTCCCCCACCAGTAGTGGATACCTCGCAGCTACTCCACTGGAGTGCCTTCACGGTACTCCCTACCAGCTGCCTAGGTAGGCACACATGACCTAGAGGGCGCCACACTCC
Organism: Ophioderma brevispina; assembly: GCA_023653785.1. Taxonomy (NCBI): domain Eukaryota; kingdom Metazoa; phylum Echinodermata; class Ophiuroidea; order Amphilepidida; family Ophiodermatidae; genus Ophioderma; species Ophioderma brevispina. The sequence continues at coordinate 25,550 of JAMKCH010021493.1, forward strand.
TTGTTGTTACGACTTTCGGACAGTGTCAAGCTTAGTACATCTATATTTGAGTTTGCGCATCACCAAAACCCCTAATAAATACTTTTGTGTAAAACATAATAACCTATGTGAACCAAATGTTAAATAAGGATAAAATTACTAAAATAATCCACAAACTCAAGCTCATTTGCATGGGTGTACCCATGCAGGTACTCCCGCCATGGTGTTACTAGTGGTTCAGCTAACTGCGTGTGTACCCAGGTGGATGGTTACCCCCCAATTTTGCGGCCAGCGATGTGGTACCCCATGCTGGGGGTACGACTCGTGCTACTTATAGAGTCACTTTCAAGGTACCTCCATGAAGAAATTGGTTGTGTAATTATGGTGTTTTTTGTTATTAACCTCACAGTGGCTCTGTTGCTAGATTTGCAACATTACCACTCTTCAACTTCTGCCAAGGCTGACCCGTTAACACAACAACTCTGACCTTTTTACGCCCATCCATTCCTGTGCACAAACACTAGCAAATGTTTATTTCTGCTGGTATTAGGAATTGAGAAATAATTGGTTTATATATCATCATTGTAAAAGCATCATAATGAGTGCTTATTCTAATAGTCTTAGGCATTTGACTAAAATTGTTATTGAAGTGTAACTACAGGCAAAGTGAAGACTGGATTAGGGAACAAACTAAAGATTTGAAGAAGTTCGAATCACCTCAATTAATGTGTGAGTAAAATGATTACAGACAGATTGACAAACTCCAAAATTCAGGCACACATGGAACATAATCCATTATATTCTTGCCGGTTAATATCTGTATGAATTAATATTCAGCAAAATATATCTGTTCCCTTGAAGTTTAAGAGGCATAACAACAGTTTTTAAAAGTTATTGCCATTAATATCAGACAATGTCTTTTTACAAGAAATAGGTTAACATTGGCTTTCCTTAAAGCTCTAATGCTAAATTAAGGATTTTTCAGAGGAGAATTTTAGAACATTTACCACTGCATGTACATCAAAAATATCTTCCAGGAGGAGTTACAAATCAACTCTCCTACAATGCACTCAGAAGAACTGGCATAGGGGAGTATCAAATGCTCTTTAAGGAGAACTTTAGGAGGCAAAACTCTTCACTCGCCTCAAAAGACAATGTCCCTATAATTTTGGGCAATGTTTTTGGTTCTGGGTAGTGTAGCTAAAAATACATTGTTAATCATAAAGTTTACATATGCCTACTCCCTTCATTGGCTATTGATAAGCCTATGTCACAGAAGTCCATATCAAGTGAAATGTTAAAAAAAAAGAAATTAAAGCCAGATTAGTGTTGCATATTTTTGTGGGGTTCACATCATATTTATTATTTAAATTAAGTATGCCAATGAAGTATGAAACCATTTAACTATGGCATGATTAAAGGCACATTTTGATTATTGTATCATATAAAAACAAAACAAACATTTTGGCTTAAGTTCATATCAGATGTGAATTACTACTCTGGTATATAATATAGATTCCAAAAACCTGGCTTTAATATATGGGTATGTTCCTATTCGAAAATTTTAAAGTGGCCCCTTTAAATAGTAAACCAGTGTAGTAGGTACATTAAAAAATAAGGCACTGGGCCCCTACAAATCAATGAATTAATGTATTGAGTGTTGCATTCATGGGATCATGACTTTCATTAATACCAAAAAGTAGTAACCTATTAAGCTTAGCTTGGAAAAAGACTAGCTTGAATAACAAGAACTTGTTGGCTAATTGAAAGAGAAATTTTTATGTAAATTAAAGCAACGGAGAGGATGTGAAAACAATTGGCATCATCAACATGGAACTTAGTAACTATTTACTTAAGTATGCATGATAGTAAAATCATGCATACCCTACTGTTAAGTGTTCAGACATCCAAATAACCAGCCAAATTCAAATGCCGACTCAGAGATTTTGAAATATAACTTTTTCGTGCATTAAAGGGGCATTTCGTGATCCACAGCCTCATCCCCCCGACTTACCTAAAAAATTTGGGATTTTTATATCATCTGAACCGTTAGCCTTAGTATTCCATGTGTACCCAATCGTACATGCAAATTCGGTCGTATCTGTAAGAAATTTGCAATTTTGTTTTTTTCTGTCCGTAAAAGAAATTACAGCACAGTGGCCTATGGGACCGTGGGAAACAAGCAATTGCTCATAACACAAAACCCACAAGATCGGGATCGACTCAAACTTTGTGAATAAGCTTTTCTCAAAGATATCTAGTGAATAATGAATAAATCAGAAGGGGCTGGAATCACAAAATGCACCTTTAATTAAAAATAGTCAACTAGAACTAAAGATAGTCACCTAAAATGCTTAATTCCAAAGTTTGAGATGAATCGGATTTTTCGTTTTGATAGAGTAAACATTTAAGTGTAGTATAACAGTGCCATAGGATACTGTGTATTCTGGATCTGGAATTTTATAACAAAGTTGTTATTTTCTATATGAAGGATTTTGATTTGAGCCTAGCTATTTCACACAGTAATTAGTATATGGACAAGCATTGTACACATGCAAAAAACACAATTGTTTGAAAATTGAAGGTGCCCTCCTCAGGAAATCTCTGAGTCGGCCTTTAAGTCAGAAGCTAAATTCATTAGGGCAGATTGGCATTTTTAAGGACTCTTCTTGTTTGGAATATGATGCAGGGTATTTAACATTTCTTATACATGTGACAAATGAAGAAATGGATTTCCTTTGATTTTATTCCTTTTCACTTTGGGACATTGTTTTCTATTGAAATGTATGAGTGTAAGTTGGTATGAATGTATGTGTCTGTGTGTATGTGTCTGCCTGCAACTTTGAACATGTGTGTGTGCATGCATGTGTGTGTGTTGTAAATATAAATTAATGTTTAAGAATTGACAATTTAACAATCTATTTTCTGAATTGCCTTTTTTTTTACCCAGTCATAAACAAAATTGTATTAATGTGCCATTTTCTATTGTAAATAATATATAAAGGTACTTTGAAGGATGTTGTTGTTGTCTTTGAATGGCATCATATTATAGGCTACTGCATCATTGATGCTCTGGTTTCCAGGTAAGAGGTACCCTAGAGCAAGTTGAGATTTTTGTATCGTCTGAACTGCTAGCCCTAGTATTATGTATGCCTATGCATGGCAATTTAATTAGTCGGCAAGGAATTCATAAAATAATGTGTCGTCTTTATTTTGCATTGTAAACAGGCAAAAAAAATTGCCAGTGTCCTATAGAATCAACTAAGACCGCATACGTAATGATTCCAAAGCAGGGGGGTAGGTCATGCCAACATAAACAGCAACAGCAAAATTCAAAACGGCATCACTTCCGGGTGCTAGTCTGTTTCAAAAACTTTACGGTAGGAGGGCTCTCTTACACATATCGAACGGCTAAACACATAGTTGACTAAGACTAGGCTAAGTCACGATCATTTAATAATCTAAATGACCCGTTATTTGGAAATTCACTATTTTGCAGGGGGTTGATCCACTAACCCCGACGATTTTGAATTCAAAATTTTTTCTTAATTTATCATTATATTACTGAATTCTTTTGAACAAAGGTTTTAAGATATGATTTTGTTTAAATGCCAGCGGGGACCCGAGACTGCCATAGTAAATGCACATAGCCTTTCCCCCAATTACCGTTGGAAATCCCCATGCCCAAATCGAGAAGGTCGTGTCCTACCCCCCCTGATTCCAACTAGTGATAGCCAGACCACATCAAAAGTAGTCCTTATTGTATCCACTGGGGGGGGGGAAGAGGCTTTGTACCAGGGGTTCCTAACACTATGACGTACACAAAATGTACGATGGCCCATTCTGTAGGGGAGCTTAATTGAGCTAGGGTCTCACAAAATTATACAGGGGTCAAAATTGAAAGTGGTCCATTTGTTGAATTGGCATACCACATTGTTCGTGATGATCACAGTATTAAAAAATTGTATGGTTTGTGCGAATCTCCGACGTACCCCTATGGAGTTCTACGCTGAAAACCGTTATTATAGTCAATATTATAAAAAAAGCTTCACTTTCAGTGGAAATGGTCGCATACTATTTTGTTAATGTAATCACAAGTAATAAATAAGTATAGTTTGGACAATGCCATGTATAGTTACCTAGGTTACACCCAAACAACCCCTATACCACCCTACATAGTATCTAGGGGTAGTGCGAATGAGGTGCGTAAACTTGTCAATTTCAATATTGCAGATGGTCGACTATTTTAAGTGCTCCAGGAGCATTGTCTATTTTATTGATCCAGGTACACTATGCTTCAGGAGCAATATTTGGTATGTTCAAGAGCACTCATTAATAGCTAGATTGCTATGAAGCCGAGAATGTAAATCAGAATGTAAATGCAGATGCAAGCATATGTACAGATGGCCGTAACACTACATTTCAATATGCAGTGTGCACAATCTCTTTATATGATAAAAGACGAATTTTAATAATAATAATAATATAATATAAAAATACCTGGATTTGTAAAGCGCCTAAATGCCAAGTATACAAGGTTGCTAGAAAGAGAAACAGAAGCAACTAGATCTCATATGTACTGTTTTATATCATAGGTGGACTGATTTGTATAGAAAGAGGTCTACCATAGAATTGGTACGTCTAGCTTTTTTAAAAATCTAATACCTCTCCAGTACAATACTTTGTTAAGGTTTAAAAGGCACTATCATGATTTGCAAATCCAAAATCAGAAAAATCGTAAAAAATCAGTACATGTACCATATCTAACATACCCTGCAAATGAGAAGACCAGAAGAACCTAATAAGGACAATGGGATATTTTTGTCCATTACGTCAGACCGACACTTACTACAAAAAAACCCACATATAATCTATGAATGGGCTTCATATCTTTGAATCACAGCCATTTGCTTCCTTTCCTAGCATTCTTCATTGAATAAGGTAACTTTTGAGAATCCTACAGACTTCTCCTTCACTTTCAAGGTATTTCTGCAAATTTCAAATGTTTTGACTCTTCTAGGTAAATCACTGATATGTCCTTTAAGAGGATTAATGTCACAACGTGGCAAAACATATTTTTCTAATTTTTGACCTTTTTTTACCAGATGCGTGGGAGAGTTACCTATTTACCGGAGTATTATTTTTTGGAGAGGATGGTTCGCCCATTATCTGCCTTATACTTCTTACTGGAGAGACCTCCTCTTTCTGCATCACTATCTTCCGGCATACATCTGCAAGATTTCCCTTCTCCAGCAACAGCGCAGCTTTTTTATTCACATGTTTTAAGGTAATAAATTTGCTTACTGTTAAGTACTTCAGTAATTTTCGCATCTTCATCTACTACTTATCTTTTGTACATTGATTGAAACCTACCTTAATTGAAACCAAATGCCAATGTTCCCATTCTTGTTTAATATTTTCACCCACCCCGGGAGTGACAATCACCATTGCTACATGGGTAAAATTCCTCTTGTGATATCTCTTGGATTTGCTGACAAGGGCATTGTACAACATATTTGAGAACTCCTAATCCTAGCCTTGCTGTACGATAGCCTAGCCCAAGTCCCGTAGGCTTCACCCTAGCCCCAGCGGCTCAAAAGACCTTCCCCTAATACTTTTTCACCTACAAATTTGTTTTTTCCGTTCCACTGGGAACCTCCCATAGCAATAACACGTAATCAGTTCCGCAAAACAAATGTTCCTTGTAGATTATTGAGAGCTGCGGCTTAAGTCTAATGAGCTTGATTTCTAAAGGATAGTATATGAACGTTAAGAAATGGTTCTCGATTGCTAGGCCCAAACACCTTTTTTTTTAAACAGTATTTTCAATATTTTCTTCATCTTAAGAATCTCTATGAAACATCCAGAAGGCTAGTATCAACTGTAGGCATTTAACCGCATGATTTGAGTGGACAGAATTTGGCGTAATGCCGCCACGGCATGATAATACCATCGGCGGTGCATAATATGAGACTACTTACGTCACCTGCCTGGTATGAGCATATTCCTTGTTGACAATTTTGATTCGTACTTTCGTAATTGAATACTTTCGCGCGCAATGATTTTCTAACGCTAACTAAGTTTAATTTTCTAGTAAATTACAAGTTTCGTGAATCTCTCCAGGTTTTTTTGTCGCCTGCCCTAAGGCAGGAAAGACACATTAGGATCACTTTGGCCACTGTCGTTGTTGATGTCCTTTGTTTGTTGATGTCTTTTTGTTGTGAATGTCTGTTGTTGTTGATGGTCTGTTGTTGTTGATGTCTTTTTTTGTTGAAGGTCTGTTGTTGTTGCTGTCGTTGTTTGTGATGTCTGTTGTTGTTGTCTGGTGTTTGTCTGTTGTTGTGAAAAAGGGTTTAACATTTGCCTGTAAATAGCCTGCATACTTGATGGATTTAAACCAAACTTGGGTCACAGTGCAACCTGCGAATCCCACCACTTGGTGTGACATTGAGGTCGAAGGTCGCATGCCAAAGTCAAAGGTTATGTGATGTCAAGTTTGTAAATAGGGCTGAAGTAACATTGACCTCATTTGAAAAGTGAAGTTCAAATTGGAACCAAACTTTCATCATAGGTGCACATGGGATCCTCCACTTGTTGATGAGGTAAAAGGTCACATCCAAGTTCAAAGGTCTATGAGCACGTTATACAATGGCTGAAAAATGTAAAATTGACCTCCATTTGAAAAGTTGGAGATGCAATTGGGAACCAACTTGGTTATGGAGTTTACATTCAAATCCCTCTCATTTGGTTTATGAGGTCTAAGGTCATATCAATGTCAAAGGTCATGTTAGGCCTATCATTCACTAACACGCGACGGCAGGCGCCACAATCAGTCTGAAGACCGAGTATTTTTTATTACTTATTCGTATAGCTGTTTGTTGGGCTATTTGGGGAAACAAAAGCTTGATAAAAAAATATAACAGAAGGGACAGTAACTGGGGATTGTAACTTGAGGCTAGGAAGTTGAGACTGAGTCTAGTCAAGGATGTATGATTAAAACCTTCGTTGTAAATTATAGGCATATCAACTTTCATTTTGTTTTCTTTGTAACTTAAATAAGGTCTTGTACATTTCAATTCAGGTGCAATATTTAAGATGTGAGTTCCTGTACCCTTTTGTGGACCATGTACGCTGTCGCGTCGGCCATGAATTTACCTTCACATTGACAAAGAAATGGAGTCAACGCTGTCACACACTTTCCAGTCGATAATATGGTTTTGCACGCAAAGGGGCTGACTTCAACGCTGCTATTTCCCTAGCCCCAATCCCACCTCAACCTCATTGCTGCCACATGCCCCAAGCCAACTTCAAACCAATTCCAAACCTGACTTAAAACTATTACCCTAATCCAAAGCCCAGCTAAGTCAGCCCCCAACCTTATACAATCCACTTTATCCCAATTGCTGCTTGAACTTACGTCCACTCAATCTATGACCTATATTGTACACCTGGACAAAATTGCTACAGAAGGTTGTCTTGCTGTCACTAGCAGTAAAAGACCTCCCAAGCAACATATCAAAAAGGTAGAAAAAGGGAAGCCTAGCAAGACATGCTAATTTGCATTTATCTTACGTGGATGTATACGCCCATATTTTGACAAAGGTATATAGCTCATAAATGCATGTTTAGGGAGATTTTCCATTTTTCTGTTAGTATTTGAACATGCTTTGCATGGCTATGCCTTCACAGTGTGTAGCACTTGCAATTGATATATTAAAAGTGGAAAGTGATGGTCATTATTCAAGATGGCCGCAGTTTTCCCCGCCAAAATTAATTTTGCATTCTAGATGATTTGTCAGATTGCAATCGGGATAGGGAGATCTTTATTTAGCAAATTATTATCAGTATTTATTCAAACACATTGGGTCAACTAATGTCTGGGGGCACTCCTATGCGAAGTGATGGGTATATGTGCCTCGGCAAGGTGAAAAAATAGGATCCTTTTCGGTCTCTCTTCAACCCCACCTGGATATCCACGCCTCACCAGGATCCTTTCCCAGGTCCTTTCAGATAAAATGTACCCACAAATACGGGGTCATTTGGTACACAAGCTGAATAAAGATGGGGCCATCCAGTATGAAACTTTAAGAAGGGGGCCAATGACGTTAAAACCTGAAGTTAAATAGGAAGTGCCTCTTTTCTAGAGTTCAAATTGCCATTTGACGTGAAATTATAAAATTGCTGCCATGAAATTATACAATTGTTAAAACTGTGCACGTAGGCTGCGAAAATTTTGAATTTGGGTGTTTTTCTATAAAAAAGGGGATAATTTTATGCAAACTTGTGATAAAAGTGGATAGCAGGAAAGAAGAAAATGGGGTCAATGAGTATGTGAACATTTTAAAAAGGGGGTCATTTCCTGGGGTCAAGCATTCTAGACGTCAGCATCTCACAGACCTTGACTGCGAGCTCTAACAGGTGATGTGATATGTGCTGCACAAGATCTAACACAAAGCATCATTTGAGAATGCTGCAGATAAGTCAGCCTACAATCTAAATGCCAAAGAGACGGAATGAAATACATGACCGTCAATGAGGAAGAGAATCATCAACCTATCTGCACTACACACGGTACCCAACTAAAAACGGTTAGACCTCAAGTACATCGGATCCTAGACTCAAGAGTTAAAGGGCCGTGGCCTGATCGCTAATAGTATCGTCCCCATACTCCAAGATTTTACCAGAAGTGGTCAACATTTTGGTATTTGAAGAAAGCTACTATTTTTCTCATTTATCCTGTGAAATCTTTGGGCTAAAGGATATTTGGTTTGGAGGTTATGAGCAAAAATATACCCATTTTTGGTCGACCGATATTAATTTTACACTTAGAGGGCTAAGAAAATCATGTTTTTAGCTCTCGCATGAAAACGGGTTGAAATATCAGCGCAAAACTCTACAGATGGGGTTTAGGGGTGAAGACCATTCTATCAAGATGAAAACTTTATTTACTTAAATCGGGTCGTCCCCTTTTAATATATTGTATAATAACCAAAATATAGGCAAATATTGCACATAGGTTTTATGCAAATTAGCATGTCTTGCCATGCTTCCTTTTTTCTACCTTTTTGATATGTTGTTCGGGAGGGTGTGTACAACAAGTTACAGCAAGAAAACCTTCTGTAGCAGTTTTGTCCAGGTCATACCGTAGATTGAGTGGACTATTAAAACAGACTTGATCCAAGTGAGTAGCCCAACACAAACTCTTGACTAGGCCCAAGCAGAATGGAACCAATAACCTCTGAATATACTCAGTGTTACTTATCCCATGTCCTCAACCCAATTCAATCCAAACCATTAACTAAAATTTGTTGTCATATGTATGTTTTGTTAAATTGAGCAGACAGCACAGCTGTTTGAAAGTCAAAGTTATTATGGTAAAATCAAAATAAAACCTAAAATATCAAAAGCGACATGCTTTTGAAAACTAATTTTGATTATTTATACCACTGACTTCATCCTGTGTAAATTTTACGAAGTTTCATTGCGGGCAAATATGATTTTCCTAAAAACCTAGTTTAACACATCTCTCTATGGAAAATGGGCGTATAGAGGATTAGAGGGCGCTATAACATACAAATCATGACCTTTACAGCTAAAGGTAATAAGCACAGGCATGTAAAGCGCAATTTATTGTGGGTTTGTGATCGCACTAACTTGTACTAGCTTTGTGGCCATCTTTTAGTAGACCACTTTATTTTGTTTGGTTCTATCCAAATTTGCTGAATATCAGCCTCTCCCCTTTCTGCAACCAGCACTTTGGTTGCCTCTGTTGTCCAAACGATTGCTGGAGTAGGTGCTGCAGTAGTTTCTGTCCTGTCATTGAAGGGGGATGATACCCGATTTAAGTTTATAAATTTTTCATCTTGATAGAATGGCCTTCACCACAAAACCCCATCTGTAAATTTTTGCGCCAATATTTTAACCCGTTTTGAAATGAGGGCTAAAAATATGATTTGGTAATGTAAAATTAATATCGGTTGACCAAAATGGGGTATATTTTCACTCATAACGTCCAATCCAAACATCCTCTAGCCCTAAGATTTCACAGGGTAAATGAGAAAAATAGTAGCTTTCTTCCGTTTACAAAATTTTGACCACTTCTGGTAAAATCTGGGGACCCTGGGGACAAGGCTATTAGCGATCGGACCATGGACCTTTAATTAACTGATTGTAAAGGGGAACAAAAATCAAAACTTGTGGCAACGATAGCAGACAAAATTACAGAGTACAAATTAATGACCCATGAATTGCCAATTCCAGTTTCGCCCTCTACCTTAACGGTTGGTTGGTTGATTAGATTGAATGGCACTTTCAGCAACAATGGCTATGTGCGCCAATTACTATGTAGACTACAATACAGTTACGTAATTCAATTCACATCAGTAGACAATGGTAGACAGGTGTTACGTTGTACTTGCATCTCAAACACAAAAACAGTATTGTTTCGGAGCCACACCAGGCTGAGTCAACCTGCTGTGGTAGATAAGCCGCGCACCACAACTATACCGGTACTACGTCTATGCTGAACACAGCCGTATCCAAGCCTGGTACCCATCTTTCCCCGTTAGCTCACGCAGGCTATCTCTGGCGATATCCAAAGCTCGAGTCGCTAGGAACTGCTCAGTAGGGATAAGCAATAATTCAAAGCATTAAACTGGGCTGGAACAACACCAGCAAGCCTGCGCTATCCGTCTGGTACCACGTGGAGGTGGGGATTGGGTTGCCCGCATACACTAACTATACCGGCATGTTCGGACCTTACCAGACTCTACCTTAACGGTGTGTGTTTACATTGCTTTAACAGGAAAATTTCTCTGATACTATCCTCCAAAAAGCACAGGTGTTTGACCCCTTGCAAATTGTCTCTTTTATTTTTAGAACAATTTTAAGCAGTGGCGACACAGTTTTGGCAACTGATGTAAGTAGGGACATACAAAAACTATTAACTCCACAAAAATCAGAAAAATTCATTGTGGGAATCTTGCCATATAGATCTGCCAAAAAGTTCATGTTATAGTGCCCTCTGTGTGCCCATTCAACATAGAAAGATGTGTAAAACTAGATTTTTAAGAATATTCATGTTTGCCCGCAATGACATTTCATACAATTTATCCATGATGTAGTCAGTGGAATAAATAATCCAAATTAGTTATCAAAACTGTGTCACTGTTGATATTTTTTGTTTTATTTCCATTTTATCATAATAAGACTGTCAAACAGCTGTGAAAGAAGGATAAAAACTGGTGAAAACTTTCTCTGGAATAAGCAGGCAAAAACAGAACAACTGTTTCTGTTGAGCGAATTTTTAAAAAGGCACTATCAGTGATTTGCCAAATCAGAAAATCAAAAAAAAATATCAAAAATCAGATTTTTGCATGTTTGTAACAGGTATAGCTACCCTAACATACTCTACAAGTGATAAGACTGAAAGCAACCTAATAAAGACAAAATCGGATATTTTAGTCATTACTGTCCATACGGACACTTACTACAACACATAAATGAATGGAGATTTGTATCATTGAGCACTGCTGTTTTCTTTCTTGTTTTGCCATTTTTCATTTAGAAAGAAATGACTTAGGTAAATTCTATACTTATTCTTCACTTTTAGACTAATCCTGCAAATTTCTAATATTTTGACTCTCTAGGATGGATCACTGATAGTGCCTTTAATCCCTTTTTTGGAGGAAGACTGCAGAAAGGAAAATTTAGGTCTTGGTAATAGAAAGTATATTAATAGTTAAATATAAGTAACTACAGCTCACATATTACTTGAACACCTATTGGAGTGCAGACCCATAATTCTGTGGCCATCATTTGTTCAAGGTTCAGGATAGTATTTAGCCTGTTAGCTTGCTGGGCAACAGGGGATTTAACATCATGCTGTGCCAGCAAATCCTGACAAAAATTTTGTAGTCAACAAAAACATTTTATGTTCCAGTTACTAAACAACATTAATCAAACCTGTCAACCTTGACAATACGCACCCATGGTCACCCATGCATTGAGGCACTAACACACTTGTAATCAACTTGAGGCTCTAGTTAATATTTCACATTCTATGCATTGTAAATTAACCATGCCTTCCCAGGATCTCGTAAGAAAAAGTACTGAGTGTTGCATTGGATGGGAGTCTTTTGTGTCATATATTCTTAAAGGGGATGATCTGATTTAAAGGGTCATTTCCTGATCCACAGACTGGTCCCCCGACTTACCTAAAAAAAGTTGAGATTTTTATATCATACCATTTTCATAAGTATAGCAATCTACATCTAAAGACCCCCAAAAAAGTAACGCAGCATGTCTAAATACCCCCATAGGTTACAAACCATTGGTCTTTGCACGAAAACATAAAATTATATCAATAGTTCGTTTTCTTCCGTAAATTTTGATACCCTTCTTGCCCCATTGCGATCAATATGGCCAACACAATACCCATTATAAGAAAATCTCTCCCTTTTTAAAAGTTGCAATAAAAGGTATAGCCATATTGATTGCCATTCAGTGTCTTCCCGTGATGTGTGTGTCACTTAATGCAAGGCCTGATGCATGGTTGTGTATTGTAACCTTGTAATAATGTCTTCAATTGCAACTTTGAAAATGTGACACATTTTCGTAAAATGGACATTGTGTTGGCGATATTGATCACAATGGAGCAAGAAAGATGTCAAAATTTGCAGAACAAAACAGACTATTGATATCATTTAATGTTTTTGTGCATAGACCAATGGTTTGTAACTTATGGGGGTATTTAGACATGCTGCGTTACTTTTTTGGGGGCCTTTACATGCAAATTCGATCTAATCTGGAAGAAATTTGTAATTTTTGTATTTTCTGTCTGTAAACAGACACACAGTGGCCTATGGGGCACTGTGATATTTGCTCATGACATGCTCGACAAAATCATCTGAAATATTCGAATTCACCTTTTCTCAGGGATATCTATTGAACCATAAACAAAAAAAGCTAAACATGTAATTTTGTATAACTTAGCCCCCGATAGAGTATTGTGTAAAATTAATATTGGTCAACCAAAATGGGGCTTATTTTTGCTCACCACATACAAACAAAACATCTTTTAGCCCTAAGATTTCACAGGGTGAATGAGAAAAATAGTACCTTTCTTTAAATACCAAAATTTTGACCACTTCTGGTAAAATCCGGATTAGCTATAGGGCCATGGACCTTTATATAACAATATATATTGTCTGAAATACACGCTTTGGGGCGTGGAAAAAAAAAAAAAAAAATTTTTCAAAAGTGGTAGTTACCCGTGTTGTTCCTAATAAACGCCCCTGCTCTAATAAACGCCCCTACGATTTTTGGATAAAACAATTCAAGAAAATGAGTAAAGCCTACCTAAATCACATGATTTAATGGCCGGGACTGTCGTAATCCGTATCATAATCGCTGTTGTGCACCATTGTAATAGTTTAATTAGTAATAGTATGGAACTTTGACCTCGAGAGGTGCGAAAACAGCGTCCCCCTGCTAGTTCGTTTGTATTATTGGTAATCAGCCAAAATAAGCGTGTGTAAGGTTATTTTTGCAGGATTTTTGACTTTCCATTTTTGACTGTAATAAACGCCCTCCCTTTTGAAAAATGCACCGCCACCGGGGCGTTTATTAGGAACAATACGGTAATAGGTCATTTGTTTGGTTTTATTTGCATTGCAAACCATAGCCAGCACTGTCTGGAATACCTGGTGCTCCCGCACAAGAAGGAACAAATTAAACCACGTCAACAATGGCTGCATCCGCAGCTGTACAAAAATACCCGGTAGTATGCCTGCAAAAATGATTTATGTAACACAGTTTTACATATGGAGAGATGTAATTTCTACCAAACTCTACACTTGTCTAAAGTATCTACACCTTAATATGACAACATACTTGGTGGTTGTGCACACTTTAGCCAGTTTAAGGCTCGCAAATATGCCACTAATTTTGCAATCGCAATTGTTAAATATCAGTGAATATGGTTTTGCGTATTTTTTAAAGGTGCTTGTTCTGATTTATGTCTATTGTGTTCTCTACTTGATATGAGAGCCTGGTACTTGCACATAATTCCCATCAAGAACTGTGGGAAACAAACTTGCAGTTTTGATGGTAAAAGCAAATATGCATATCACAAAGCCCTATTCAATACTATGCTAGTATTGATCATTGATGGTTAACCATTAAAACGGCAGTTTTTTTGCTTATATCTTGGGAATGAAATGGATTTGAGGGCTCAAATTTCAGGACGACAATGAGAAAAATACGGCCTTTCATCTGATATCAAAATTGATACTACTTCCGGGTAATTCGGGGCTCCCAAAGACGTTCGGAACACGCACCTT